>JABCKS010000426.1:3011-19303 GCA_018851325.1 Termitomyces sp. DKA19 | reverse complement strand
AATCTGTTGTTATTTGGGATATGCACTCAGAGGAGGGACACATAAAACACATCATAGATTCTGCATTGTTTCATTGAAGCAGGTAGGTCCACCCAGAAGGAGTGATTACTATAATCAGTAAGGATTAAATAAGGGCCTACATACTTTGAGATTAGTTTTCTAGCAAGCCCCTTTGGGTAAGTCAAGTTCTTTGTTGATATGTAAACTAAGTTGCCTTTGACAAAGGGTATAGCTCTGCATTTTTGATTGGCCAGGCAAATCTATTTGACTCAAGCTACTAATATGCTATTGTGTACAGCCATAATTGCAGCCTGTATGTGTAATGTATAAGTTTGGACCCTGGCAAATTTGTCTTGTGCAGGAGTGTTCCATACTATTGGTCTGGGCATCCTGCTGTGATTTAAAAAGAAAGGTGAGCACCCTGTGCTTTCTGATTGAGCTAAGTTGATAGTGAATTCAACTATAGGGAGTTTTTGTACCCAGTCAACTTGTGTGGGGCTCACCTCTTGTCAAATCATTTGCATTATAGTGCAATTGGCCCATTCAGTTACTCTATTGGTCTGAAGATGATATATACTGAACAGTTTTAGTTTTACTCCAATGAATGAATGAAGGTGTGTCTAAAAGGTGCTGGTGAAGTAACTATTTCTATCACTAACTATAGCTCTAGAGAGTCCATAGTGTTTATATACTTCTGCAAATACAAGTTCCACCATATCTTTCACAGTGTAAGTGGTGCAGCTGAGTACCAAATGGACTATCCCTGTTAAGTGATCAATGATCACTGTTATGGAGTCAAAACTAGCATCATGGCTCCTGGACTTTGGGAGGGGTCCAGCAAAGTCAATTCCTATCATGTCCCATAGTTGTGTGGATATGGGTAGAGGGTTTAAAAGGCCATAGGGTTTGTAATTAGCTGGTTTGGCTCTGTTACAGGTCTGACATGTGTGACAGAAGGCATTTACATTGTGGTGGATTTCTTCCCACCATATCTGTTCTCTGAGGTAGGCCAAGGTCTTGTTAGCCCCTAGGTGAGCCAGGACTGAGTGAACTTCAGAGATCACTAATTCTTGGACACTTCTTCCTGATACTCTTATGTTTAGGATGCACAGGATATGAGTTCCATATTTGCTTCTAGGTCAATAATCTCATTTTTGCTTACTTCAAAGTTCTTATGTTTCTGAGATTCTTCTATAACTTTCTGGAACAGAGGGTCCTCAAAATACCTACCCTTTATGCTATTGAGCAGGTCTATAGGTTTGTGCCCTCCACTTAGCATTTTCACCAGTGCTACTGGTTTGTCTATGGTGGTGAGTTTTTCCAAATTCTCTGAGTATTGAGACCATTGCTCATCAAGAGCATCTTCTTCTGCTCCTTCTGCTACAGTAGCCTCTGTGGTGGGCTTTTGCTTTTTGGATATTCAAATGGTCAGTTTCTTCTTTGTGACCTCTGTTTTCTCTTTGCCCTCCTTTTCTTTCTGTGGGTCTTTAGAGCCCTTGAGGACAAAACTGTGGCTTATCCATATGGCAAATTCCTGGCTGGTCTCCAGCTAGCTAGTTTCAGCTAGCACTTCCTTTCAGTTCTGACTACTACACCTCACCTCTGTAGTCTGTGCCACCTAGCAACTGCATTTCCTCAAGGCATTGGCTGTCTAGGCAACCCTGCTCACTTTGAAATTCTTCAAGCTTGCCAACTTGCCCTCTTTTCTGACATATACCAGCATTGAAATGTTGTGTGCTCCTAACAAGTCATTGTCAATGATATCATGGTATGTGTATTTGCCTTGAGCCATTACAATACCTGGCTCATTATAAGCATACAATTTAGACAGCACATCCAACAGGATGTTCTCTGTCCCAGATACATATTTGACTTGGAAATTGAATTCTGCAATTTTCTCCAACCAGCAGGCCTGCCACCCTGACAGGTTCCTCTGGTTGAGTAAGTGAATCAGACCCTTATGATCTGTAAATCACTTAAATCTTGCACCTTGTAGGATGTCCCTATGCTGCAGTATAGTTTTCACCCCTGCTAGCATCTCAATTTCATGGATGGGGTAATTTTGCTGCACTGAGTTGAGCTTGGCAGAGAAGAAGGCAGCAACTTTTGCTATCTTCCAATCTGCCCCCTGACTCACTACCCCTGCTATCTTGGTGCCACATCCATCTGTCACCACATTCACTGGGTCAGCCCCAGATCCATATTCCAGGGGCCTCTGATAGTGGTTCAGACACTTTGAAGCCAGGTGCTTAATGTCCTTAAAAGTGTACTGGTGAGTATATTCCTATCAAAACAGAACAGTGTCTCCTGTGAGTCCATGAAGGATTCCCATAAGTATCCAGACATGATTGATGTCATCAGACAGATATCCTGCTGTGCTCAGGAATCCCTATAACAAGTTCTGATTGATTGGTGTTTTCTAATGCATCAATAAGTTGACTGTGTTGGGGTCCATTCAAATACCATTGTTGTCAACAATCTGACCAAGCACCTTCATTTCCTTATACAGGAAGTGAATCTTCCTTCTCTCCCAGGTAGAGTTTCTCTTTCCTCAGAATATCTTTAACCAATCAGACATGCCATACATAGTCCTTGATAGTGTCTAAATAAATGATAATATTATTTAAGTATACATCCATAAACCTCCTGATATATACCAAGAAAGTATGATTCATCAATGCTTGATAGGTTGCCAAAGTATTGCAGTCTCCCTGTTGCAATACATTGCTAACCATGTTGCTGTCAGGTGTAGTCACTGTGGAATGATCCACATGCTCAGGTATTATGCAGATCTGTTTGTATGTGTCCTGTCCATCTAGTATATAGTGGTACTTTCCTCATGCCACTCTTCTCAGGATGCTATCAATGTCTAGCAGTGGCAATGACTGCTTTACAGTGTTGGCATTCTGAGCTCTCAAGTTGAACACTATCTGCATTTGCAGAGTTTCCTCTGGAGGTACAGGGCATGGCTTAGGGATCAGCAGCATGGGTACTGTGTTTTTGATACTGGATATCCTCCATTGGCCACTTTAGATGTATACATCCCTTTTTGCTGCCTACTAAGGTCTTATAGCCTCCAGACATTGTGATGGTTGCCATGGATATATCCTGTTTGGGTTGATTAACAGTATCTTATAGTTTATTGCCCTTAGAGGTGGGAGAGGTGTCTCACTCACTGACTTACACATGGGTCAGGCATACTCAATCAACTCCTGTCATATGAGTTCCAGATTGTCTTCTTGCAACTGAACTGTGTGGGAAGCAAGGCAAGTTACTCCTGGCCCTGTCATAGGCATGGCAGTGTGGCTCCCTACCATCACTTATAGGGGATTCAAATCATATGTGATTTGATATTGAAACAACCAAGGTGTTCCTAAAATGAGATCATAGCCTGATAGGTTAATTACATCAAAGTACCACTATTCACTGATGTCCTAATAGCAAAATTCAGTGGTGGTACTATAATTAATCCAGGATCAAGACCCTTACACTGCCAGCTGCACTGGTATAGAATTTTAAAGCTCAATCCTTTTTAATCCTAGCTGTTGTATCAAGGTACTGGATATGAAATCACCTAGGAATCCTGAATCTACTAGGGCATAGGCTGGGTGTCTGTCAACTTGCACCACTATCACCAGGGGCTTGGGCACCTGTTTGGACACATCTTGGACATAGACTGAGTTCCACTGCACAGCAGAGTATGTTCCTGCCTCTACTTGTTGGCCATCAAGCTCAATGGCCAGATAGGGCTAGTGGCTTATTGGTGGGCAAAAAAGTCTATCTGGTGGTCCCCATCCATACTGAGGGTATAAGCTCCACTTCCTAGATTGCTGGGACCTTTTGTACCTGAACATCCAGTGCAGGCCCTCTTCCAGCTCCTCATTGTGGGATCCATATGGCTGAAGGCCCTTCCTTCTAACATTTTGCTCATGATGCTTCACAACCCAATCATTCAGATTGAAGCAAGGATTGCAGAAGCACATGCAGCATATAGCAAGTGTCTCTTTCCTTAACATATCTGTAATTAGGTACTTGCTCCTGCTAACATGCTCAACAGAAAATTGGTGACCAAAGAAAGCACAATGCTGGTCAGAACTCTCATATACAGCCCTGGACTCCAGCACTTGACAGGCATTCCAAGCTCATACATCATCAATCAGGCAGGTCTGGAAGTGTGATGGATTCAATAGTGGTGCCCCCATCCTCTTAGCACAGAGGTCAGCAAACTACATGCCTACTGGGAAGTCAAGACTTCTGGCTGCATCAACTGATAAGACATCATCAGTGTCCATGGCAATGTCAGTAATCACCAACTCACTGTCTGAGACTTGCATAGCAGAGAATCAGGGTCCCCAATACTGCAAGATATTTGTGAGGTCCCCTGGATACAGCTGCATGCTTTCCAGCATGTACTCCATGGCCCATTCCAACCCATTTCCTAGTTGATCTTGGGGTCCCTCTAGGATACATAGCACTTCAAGCCACTCCTCAGCATCCTTGATCAGTGATGGAAACTCTTGGAATTTCATGGGGGGCCCATGTGATGGTGAGACCCTTTCCAACTCATGTAGGTCACCCACCATCTCCACACTAGCTGGTGAGGTGGTATGTAGGCTAGGTAGTTCTGGTGTGAATATCAGGGTGATGCCTCCTCCATGCAGGAGGTCTCACATGGCTATGGCTCCTACAGTGAGCTTGGTTGTCTCCTCCAAGCTGGTAAGTCAAGTGCATTCCAAATCAAGCAAGTCCAATGACACACCATAGGCACTCAACCCTGGTGGTTTCCCATTAGGAGAGCTTACAGTGTTGGCCTGTGGGCAATTGCATGCCAGGTGGCCTTCCTCCTGGTAGACAAAGCATTTGTTAGTTGCCCAAAGCTTGGTCTCTTCATCCCTCATCAGGGGGACTCAAACCCATGAGCTGGGGCCCACCAGTTGCCTCTGCCAGGGAAACTTTGTTCTGGGACATGGTTTATGTCCTGCACTATTCATATGCATGGATGCTAGCCCTGGAGTTGTGTTGGTTTTCTTGCCAAAGATGGGAGACTGTGCTCATTTAGGGCTTTTTGCCCAGTCTTTGTCATCTCTCTGAGGTCCTTGTTGGTTACAACAATCACTTGGAGTGGGGGTGTTGTATTGTTTCTGGGACTCCTCCACATCTACATTCTCTGCCAACTCTTAGTACTCAGCCTCCTGCACCAGGGCTCTCCAGCTTGACTTCTTGGGGTTGAGATGAGCTCAGAGTAGCACCTTGCATATGGAGGGCTTGAAACCATTGAAGAGTTTGATGACTTGGGCTCATCAACTGTCTGACCCAACAACAGTGAACAGTTCTTTGAGATCTGCCACATAATCTCTAACTGACTTGCTGCCTTGTTCCAGCCACTCCAGGCAAACTTGTTGTTGATTGTGGTAGTCAATGGGAAAACAGTAGTTGAACAGCTTGGTGAAAAATTCCTTCAGTGCCCACTTGTGAGGTGCCAGGGACACATGTCAAGTGTAAAAGGTGTAAGCTTTGCTGGTCAGGAACTCAGAGAGCACCATAACCTGCCAGCATCTCTCCATGTATCCATACTTAACATAAGCAGTGCCATGAGTCAGGAACTTCTGGAAGGCCTGGTACTCAGCCTGACCCCCATATTTCTCTGGGGGGGTAGGCTTAATCAGGGTCCTATGCTGCCTACTGCAATGCAAGGCCTTGGACTTTCTGGCCCTTTTGGTCACCTTTCCCTTCTTGACTTTACTACAGCTCCAATGCCAGTCCCATGAAGATTTCTTGGCATCCCCACTTGAGGAGCTCAAGTCTGTATTGTCACTGGGGTAACTGGAGTCACTGGTCTCAGAGTCCAAATCACTAAGGTGAGACTCTGATTCCAACTCATAATCCAATGATGATGTGGAGGAGGTCGACATATCTGATGAGTCTTTGTCACTTTTGCCCTTGAGGTCCTTGAATACTTGCTCCAATGCACTGCTCTCAGTCACCTGGGTGAAAGGCTTGGTGATGTCTTTGGTCTGGGGAACCAGTTCGTGACCTTTATAAGCGGCATGCACTTTTGACCTGCTTTTGGTCACCTTTTCAATGAGCTCGGCTAGCCTGTCTGAGGCAGGTACTGAACCGAGCCACTCCTTCTTATTGTGGGCAGCTCTCTGCTTTTGTCTTAGCCGTCCTAGTTCTCTTGTTAACAGCCTTTGGTCACACATGTATTCCCTTAGTTCCCTTCATGATGATGGATCTACCTGCTGGTTGGCTTTGCTACTCTGCACTTCCTCCACAAAGACTGTTTGTCTGGCTGCCAACTCAAGCCCCAGTGGAGTGGTGCCTCCCTGACCCAGGTGAGCCTTCCCCTGGGCCCTCTTTTCCTCCGGTTTATTATTGCCATATTGATTCATTGCATTCAGTAGCTCACGTTGAATCTCAGGATTCATTTCTGTCTCTGACAGACCGAGGGTTCCCCAGTTGTGTGGGTCAATACCTTTACCTTTGTCTGGTGGATCGGCTTCCACATCCGAACTTTCGGGGGAACTGAAATTTTCATCCACCCAAAATTTCACCTCTTCCGCTTGGCCCTTCCGACGGACCAGATCCATTCTCTGGTCCACTCGTTCCCGTTCTTCCCTCGTCATTGATTGACGGGCAAGATTCACCACCCGGCCTTGCTCAGGGGTGAGTTTCAGGAGATTGGGTGCGATCTCTGTGTCTAATGTCTCGCCCACACGTGGGTAGGTTATTCTCTTAGTGGTTTGAACCGGGGTAGATTCCGCCAATACTGTATTACCAGTGCCGAAAACAGGACTTATAGAGTCTACTGTTATCAGATGAGAGTAAGTGTCGCAGTACTCGTCAGTGCTGGACTTTTCGTCGCGAGAGCCTGAAAGCTCTCCAGCAAACGTTTTTTCACTTTCTGAGAAGTGATCTTCCCCAACCAGTTCAGGTGTAGAGGCTTCCGCCTTCACTGCTGTTGAGTTGCCGGCCCCTGGTGGGCTCACGGCGGCGGGGTCTAATTGCTCTGGGATGCTGTCCAGTTCGGTCAGCTCCGACATCGCGTCCTGGGCCAGCGTGGGCTCCGGGTCCGGCTCGATGGTGGGAGCAGCTGCAGACTACGCCAGCGTCGAAGAGCGAAGTCGATTTCTGTAAGCCATAGGTCAGCGATAAAATTTTTGGTTTGATTACTCACGTTCTTGGTAGTGCAGGTTGATCAGGCCGGCGACGTCCAATGACGAGAGTAAGGGGACTAGGAAATGGGACTGTTCAAAATATGTGACGGTAGCGTTGGTGGAACGGTAACGTCGCACGAGATGGAACTTAGAGTCTTTCGAAGGAACAGTTGTAAGTCCTAGAATTGAAAGAACTAACTCTCTACGATACATATCGTCCGACTTACATATCATAGAAACTCTGTACGTAATTAAGATGAGGCAAGGGCGGCTAAAATCCAACCCAGAGGTGCCGTTATGCGTGATGGCGCGGATAGGAGAAGTCTTGGCCACGCGCCGTTCCACATAGCCAGTTCCACTCTGGCCATCATGATGAAACCGCCGTATGCCCTCGACCGAATCTACTTAGAATCACATTTACGGCTTCAGGTTGGAGTACTGAAACTGGTGTTCTGAGTGCCAGTGGGACCCGTAACGCTAAGTGTTAGATCAAGTTATGTTCCGACAGGGCCACGGGTGCTGCCATTTTTCGTTTGATCTCTTTCCTACGACTTATAATCCACGACTGCGGCATCCACGATGTTGAACGTAATTTCTCAGGATCGCGTCTCACTATTGGCAACTGCAGTGGTTCGTTGAGACTCGAGATGTTGAAATCACTCCTATGATCTCGGCGTCAATGTGAAGGGATTCAGGAACGACCGACGATTGGTAGCGTGACAGGAAATTAGACATTCGCAAATTTCCAGCTAGCATGCTGGGATTGATAGGTGGAATACGTTTAAATTAGCCCAACCTATCAAATTCAGAGAAGTACTTGAATCTCTCTCGTAATGTCTAATTTGTACTCAAAAAAGCCGCACGGAGTGAGCGGGAAAGTTTATTCCTATTCCACATTTTTGTGGACTGACAAGAATACTTCTGATACCCTCCCACGTTTCGGAAGGTGCCCGTGGGAGCATTGTATGATGCAATAACACGAAAGACCAGTTTGGACAAGGCGGAATGGCTACATGACGTGGCATTTACTGGTGAATTAGAGAAGTCAGACCCAATTTCCCGCCACATTGTCTTCTGACTGTATTTCCAAAGGGTTACAAAAGAAAGGGTATGGATTTCTACTAATGTCCAGGGTCAAATGAGACGAGATGGGGGAAACAAGGCAAAGTCCAATGCATTGAGTCGACGTCCGTAAAAGTACACTAAATTTTGTATGGTCCGTAAAATGAGAACGCAAAAGTTTCCAGGAGAAGCGGTGATGACGTTTACTCCACAGTGACAGATTTGGCCCTGTGATAGAAGGCATGTCAGAAGAACATCAATAAAATTGAGACAACAGCAGCGGCATGCTCAGATGTCACTGCATAAGGTGAAAGAGTACGTACAAGTTCCTTGGGAAGTCAACGTCAAAGCCGTTCTTGACTGCCAAGTGGTAACTGAGAAGCTGAAGTGGTATGATGTTCAAAATTCCTTGGAGGCAATCGGTGGTCTTCGGCACGCGGATGGTCTTCGCACCGGCAGATATACCATCATCACCCTCATTACAAAGGACAATGGGTTGTGCCTTGCGAGCCGTAATCTGAGCGAACGCCGACTGAACTTTGGGGTACAAGGAGTCCTGGGTCATGATGATAATGACAGGCATGTTCTCATCGATCAAAGCCAGGGGGCCATGCTTCAATTCTCCGGCAAGAATACCTTCAGAATGCATATAGCTGATTTCCTTGATCTTCAAAGCACCCTCAAGGCAAGTAGCATGTCTAGATGAATATTATGAGCAGAACAACTAAGCACACAAGAAACATTGGACGCACTGATAGCCTCTGCCCATTAGCAATAGGCTCTGCTTCGAAGATACTGTAGCGGCAAGCTGCTGAATGGATTGATCAAGCTCCAGAATTTTCTTGATCTGGGCAGGGAGGGCACGGAGACCATCGATGATCTGATTGCGGCGTTCGGTGAAAGATATCCGATCCTCAGAAAGTTGTAGAGCGATCATGAGGAGGGCGACATATTGAGAAGTATAAGCCTAATGCAATAGATCCAATAAGATCAGATCGACAAGCCACACACAACAAATGACAATTGACCTTGGTAGAGGCAACACCGACTTCAGGACCAGCATTGATATGGACACCACAGTGGGTCTCACGAGAGATGGTCGAGCCGACCGTATTGACGACACCGACGCAGAGGGCACCGCGCTCAAGACAGTACCTCAACGCCAAAATGGTATCTGCAGTCTCACCACTCTGGCTTAAGAAGAAACAGACATCATCACGGAAGATGGGAGTCTTCCGATCCAAAAAGTCGCTCGCCAACTCGACGCTGACAGGGATCTCGGTAAGCTCCTCGAAGATTGCGCGAGTCGCCAGGCACGAGTGGTAGCTAGTACCGCACGCAATAAACACGATACGACGACCACGACGAATGATGGGCAGATACGCGCGTAGCCCACCAAGGGTAATCCTATTCTCATCAAAGTTAACGCGTCCGCGCATCGTGTTAACGACAGATTCGGGCTGCTCATAGATTTCCTTTTGCATGAAGTGGTCAAACTTCCCTTTCATGATCGCAGCAAGCTCGAGCTCAAGGGTCTCAATGCTCCTTGTAGTGGCAACTTGGCCAGGAGTCATGTCACCACCCTTGCGGCGGAGACGGTGGATGTGAAGTTCACCATCAGAGATGTGAGCAATATCATCATCTTCAAGATAGAGGACTCTTTTCGTATGTTCTATGATAGCAGCAGCATCAGACGCAATGAAGAACTCGATGGGTTGCGGAAGGCCATCCTCCGACGTGAATGCGCGCGATTGGGTGCGAAGAACTTTGGGATTGGCCGAAGGAGGTGCGAGGAGTGCCGTTGGAGAGTTGGGTTGAACTGTATTAGGATCACGACTTATCACTAGTACTTCCCTTGATTCAAATGGAGCTACTTACGGGTATCCATCCTGGTGTCGTTATCATGGCCGGCAAACTCGACATCGACAAAATCAACTTTGAGCTTCTTATCTGTCTTGACCCCGATAAGAAGAGGCGAACCACGACGCGCAGTAACAATTTCATTGGGGAAATGTTTCGATTTGAAGACGAAAGCAAAAGACCCTTCCAACTCCTTGAGGACAAGTTTGATCAGATCGGTGAATGTCATAAATTTGTCCGTCCGAGAGTCGTAAAGGTACTTGGTGAGAATGGCGACGGCCTCCGTGTCCGTCTCAGACTCAAATTTATATCCCCTCTTCTGCAGGACCAGCCTGAGCTCGGCGTTGTTGGTGACGATACCATTATGAACGACGCAGAATTCGTTGGTAGGGTCGGATCGGAGAGGGTGACAGTTGATCTCAGAGGGAGGGCCATGGGTTGCCCATCGGGTGTGGGCAATGGAAACTTGCGAGATTATATTCTTTTGGACATCTAGAGGAGAAGCAGCGATCTTCTTGCGCAGGCCCGCGACTTTGCCGACTTCTTTAAAGTAAACAACATCACCAGACTTGTCGCCATCGATACAAAGACCAGCCGAGTCATATCCACGGTATTCTTGGCGAGCAAGGCCGCTGCAAAGCACTTCAAGCACCTCCTGGCGCGTCTGTCAAGGACAAGAGGTTAGCAATGACCTTTTAGGGGATCATAGGGGCAACGATTGTGTGCCAATGGCGATCATTGCCATCGTTATCGAGGATCAGTTATGATGTGGAAATGATACGAACCTTTTCTTTCAAGTAATTGCAATAGGCGAAGATTCCACACATTATATTCTAGAGAATTCTCCAAGCATTGTTGAGGACGGGGATCTTGATAGATAGGGTAGAGATGATACTAACTGATATCACAAGCTGAAAGGTATAAAGCGCGTTGAGGATGAGATGGTTCAAAAATGAGGATGGATGAAGAAGGAAAGACGATGTAGCAATATGCCGGCCCATATATGGATGGCGCCTGCCAAACACGAACAAGCCCGCCGCACCGCTTTTTCTCAAACATCCCACAGCCTCGACCCCTGTCCGGTTGGTACAATAACCCGGTTTAAAATTGACAGCATTAATATCGCTCCACCATCATGCGCTGGCTTTGGGCGCCTTTCTAGATATGTTTTCACAGATCTCCATCTTGCATCCAGATTGGTTTGGTTTCACCTGGACGCTGATGTGGGCTATTCTCACTAAATTCAAATATCACTTCGTTTCTCGGTGTGCTCGTGCGCCTGTCGCCTTGTCACAGTATAACT
Organism: Termitomyces sp. DKA19; assembly: GCA_018851325.1. Lineage (NCBI taxonomy): Eukaryota > Fungi > Basidiomycota > Agaricomycetes > Agaricales > Lyophyllaceae > Termitomyces > Termitomyces sp. DKA19. The sequence goes on along the minus strand of JABCKS010000426.1, from coordinate 7,921 downwards.
CGAGGTAAGCAGATTATCATCTTCTCTGGTTCATGCTAGGATCCCAAGGCAACGTTCGGCGACGGATGCCCGTCGAATTGGTACTTCCGAGACACAGATTTTTCTTGGCTTAGAGTTACTAGTATTAAGTCTAGACGTTGACTTCAGGCTTAGCGAGACCCCGACCTGGGACCTCACGACTCACGAGCATCGCAGAGTTTGTCACATAAGCGCGGCAACCACGCGTTGAGGAACCTAAGAACGTGTGTTCTGCACCGTCTGTCCACGTTTCAGGTTTAGCCTTTTCGGCGCACGAATGGTCCGTGCTACAATCCGAATCTTTATGGGGTCATAAGGTCCAATCTCTTAGAGATGTGCGCGAGGCATGCGGGCCCATCCCACAGCTAGCCGTATCCTTCACTTGACAATGAATGCGCCCCTTGATTGATGTACATTTCAATTTTTCATCTTTATCTCCGCTGTTAGTCATAACGAAATTCAAACCTTCTTGTCAGTTGAGGCTTGACTCTTAGCGTTTGGATCATAGCAACTCTTATAGATTTTGGAGACATACGTCTTCCTCGGACTCACTATGCTGCTCTATATATTTTAGGACTCAAAGTTGCACAGAATCAATAACCATTCCATCGATATCCTCCGATCGGCTTCATGGGCTCGGTACATCATAATGCATACTCAGTCACCAGCTCAACTCTTCGATCAGCTCGACTTCAGACAGAGAACTTGTGCCGGGCTAGCCACACACAATGTTGCGAGTATACAATCAATATGCGGGATTAAGGCTCTACATACACTCTGCATTACACCCTTCCAGCTCACATCGTCTCACACCCAAATCCAGTTGAGAACAGTGCGCTTGGCAAACTTTTCCCCGGCTTGGGAGCCAGCTCGGAGGGCGCGGGCGGCACGGGTCCCCTGTCAATGGACGCCATGATCAGTGGCTATAAATGTTGAGCACGAAATATCCTACAGCCTGATGCTGGTGATGGTCGTCGTCGTCGTCGTCGTGCTTTTGATCAGGATCAATGTATGACGGGCCAAGACATGCAAGAAAGACATACTCGTGAAGGTCCCTTAGCATTGACTGCAGTGCTGTTGCCGACGGCAGTAGTCGACACAACGGACGATACGGGGGCCGCGGACGAGGTACCAGCTGCAGGTCCAACAGCTGTGGTAGCGATTGCGGTACCCTGCCGGACAACTACACAATTTCCGAATCCAGCAGTTGTCTTGAAAGACTGGACAAGGGTTGGAACATCAAGCAATATTAGATAGCAGCAACAGTGTCGACCTAAAGAAAAACTTACAGCGAGGCACAAGTCCTGCGATACACCACCGGTACATATGGGGTTCCCCTTGAGATTTGAAGTCCATTTACGACGAAGATACGTACGGGTTAAAGTCGATAACAGTGACGACAAACGATCTATCGGCTTGAGCGACGACGGGAGTGGCATTGTCACCGTTCGCAGTAATGTTGAAGTTTCCACACGGTTTAGCAGCCGAAGGCCTCTGAACATCAGCCCGCACGGGGTCTCCGTGGACACCAAGAGCGGGGGCAATCGCAGCGTGTGCGTTCACTTTATCCAACAGCATCAGGACCACCGAAATAGCTATGACAATATGAGGGAACATATCAGAGAGTGCAATCGGGTGTGCCGCCGCGGAGTTACGAACGAAAGCGAGCCAGCGATACTGTACCGATGAAAAAGAGAGAAAGGAGCCAGTCCTGGGTCGAAGAGAAGGGGGAAAGTGAAGCAATGGAAGGTTATACGGCGAAGGCTTTTATAACTTTCCACGACTTGTGTTGTTATAGATGGAAACCATGGCATCGGATGCCTCACCATGTCACTGCAAGAGGCCAACGAGGAACTCGTCATGTCACTGAGGGAACCCACCATATGCATGTAACTGTAGGAGGGCAACGAGGAATGATCTCAGAAGAGGGCAACGAGAAATGATGTCAAAAATGACTCGAGTCAGATGACCAACCATCTTATTGTTCCTTTTGCAAACGGCTTCCTTGCTACATGTCTTGTTCCGTGAATGATGCAATTATGTTGAGAGAAAGTACGGGCGCCTGAGACAGACGACGACACAGCGATGGATCCTCGACTCTTTGCTCTCTCGAGTCTCGATTCCATTTACTTACATGTGACTGTAATACTACAATTTGGTCGGTATCAAGGACCATGGGAACGAAGTTACGTGCTACACTAGAAACGGGCACGGCTACCCTAACAAGCTGGCATGCCATTTCAGGCTTTCTGATCGAGGGTGCCCCCCATTAACGCAACGACTGCACCCACCACCCCGAGGGACTCCACAAATAGCAGCCTGATCGACAGAGAGCCTGCAGTCATACCTCTTGGCCGCATAGGTGACAAGCGTACCCCATCCACAACCAATGTCGAGGAGAACGAGGTCAGGCGGAGAGTAAGGTTCGTGACATCGAAACCGTCACACGCATGTCTGTAGGCTTCAGATCGAGCTTCTCGCAGACCATAGCGAGCTTGTTGTCCTGGAGGGTCTCGAGTGTTCGACCATGTGGTCGGTGCACACGCTCGAAGTGTAGATTATCCTCGGGCCCTAGAACCACCCATAAAATTCATCCCTACCTGACAGCGTAGATGCACGAATACATCGAGACGTGAATACATAGACACGTAAAGGGTAGAACTAGGCTCACGATCGTAGTTCCCGCAGACCTAGTTCTTGTCCTGTTCTCGGTCGTAGGAGATGACATCGGGGATGAGGACGGTAAACACGTATTTGAAGAGTTCGAGAGTGAGATGAGAACGAGCCCAGTCATGGCGCAGTTCGAGAATGTCCATGACGTCGCCTGTTGAACGCTATGTGTCAACCGGTAAAATGAGCGTAGACACGTCACGGACCGTTGAATTCGATTTTGCCCTCGAAGTGGGCATCATTAAAGATCTGCATGGGAATCTTGATCTTGCCATCGTAGAATTGCTTGAGCTCAGCATCCTTAATGATAAATGTCGACCTCGATGTCCTTGCCTAGAAGGACGATTTTTTCGCTCTTGTGGGAGCCGCACATGTTGACAAGAGTCCAGTACGGGACGGCAAAGGGTACACCGTTCAGGACGAGAAAAAAGAGATTAGTCTTGATGCCGCCGCGGTTGTCAAAGAAGCAAATACTTGAGGAGGTGATGTATGATGAAAGAGAGACGTTGGGGATGTTATCGAAGGCGGGATCGCCCTCAGCATGGCGTTCTTCATGGCGGTCCAATCTCACGTGACGCTCGAAGTCCTAGCCGCAAGGCAATCATTGTTCAGATCACTGTTTTATCTTGACGCTGATGACTATAAACATGACCGTTGTTGTCGGGGATGGTTGTTCTGTTCCCAGCAATAGTTAGAGCTTTTTTGCTTTCAATTGAAAGACATCTCATCCTTGCATTGCTTTACAACTTACTCCCACAGACATACCACACTTCTATACCATCAATACTGAAACAACTTCTTCGTCCTCTGATCAGACAAGAACTCGGCCATTGCAAAATGTACTTGACGTTCAAAGTTACGGTGAGCGATGAATACCAGATCTCTTCAGCTATCTTAATCAAGTCTTCAGATCACAAATCCCTTTCGTCCATCTACAATTTGACAGGTACTGAGCTGGATGTGGCATCCTTGGAACTACCAACATTCATAGAGGCGCCCATCCGTCGCCTGCAGAAGTCTTGCGTCTCATTTTCATCTATTCTCTGGGTCCCTTGTGCGATAAACGACAATACGCACCCGATGTCAACGACCCATAGTACTTTCCGGAGTTTGTAAATGGTGAAGAGATGTTGCGATATCAATGCCAATGCTTTCGCCAACACTCAATGCCTACTCTGTGGGAAAAAATCATGAAATGGACTTATATTGACTCTGGCCCGAACGCACTTGTGGTGCCCCTTTGGTCATTAATTCCAATAAATTCGGCCGCAATTCAGAGTTCGAGGCTGCTCTGACCTTATTCTTTTCGTATAGTCATTAGTGGGCTGATGTGCGAATTATTTTGCAGCCTTTGACGTATGCCAGGCTTTTGGACTTACGGCCGGAGAATGTCCCTTTGCTAAAGAAAGTTGAAATTCAAATCCTTGCCTACGAGTATCGCTTTACAAAGGATGATTTTAACAAAATAATTTCAGCTCTTGTACCTATACCAACTCTGTCCAATATGTCCTGGGATTTTGACACTCCAGCTCACATATCTTCGTTGATATGGGCCCAATCTTGGAAAGCTTGTCATGAGGACGTATTTTCGGCCCGGGAAGTATTCGGAACTGCTGTCTTGTCCATCACATATTGAAAATACTTTCTTCTGCTGTTATGTTCACTCCCCAATCGACATTGCGTCCTCCACTCTCACTATTGAAAGCCTGCGCTCTTTGAGTATTTAGAGTTGTGATGATCCTGCGGCCGTCTTCAACGCCCTAATCCTTCCATCCTTGAATACCCTCCTGTTACCCAGGCCTGAGGATTTCTCTAGCCTTGAACGTCTCATTGACCGTTCTGGTTGCACGCTTGGTCACTTGACGATCTGTGCGATGGGAACTCAATATGACTCGGACCTCTGCTATGAGCTTGCAAATTTTCTCGAGCGGAACTGTTTTCACTCCATATGCTCACTCCAGCTTACTTTCATGCAACATTTGACAAACGGAGTTGTAAGAAGGCTGACATGGAACATCGACAGTGACTCTTCAGCTCACATGTTTCCTTATCTGTCCACACTCGGGATTGAGTGTTGTGTCACCCTTCGATGATGTTCTTTCACATATATTCTCATCTCAGTGCAAAGGAAGTCACCATCCTTATGGAATCAAACGTGTGGAGCTTCCGCGGAGATTTTGGGAATGGGATGATAGAAAGACTGGGATAGGTATTTTGAGCTA
>JABCKS010000424.1:0-19356 GCA_018851325.1 Termitomyces sp. DKA19 | reverse complement strand
AATTAGGGTAGAGGTGCTGGAATGTCTGAAAGCAAAAGTCACATGTAGAAAGTGGTCTGTGCACTATAGAAAGAGGTATAAAAAGCCCAAGTAGAGTAGCAAATAGACAGGCAATTGATAGGCAAAAGCTCAGTGGTTCCCAGGGAGTGAATCACTTAGGTTGGAGTTTGTTGAGACACCTCTATATTCAAAAATAAACAAGATTTTGGAAGAAACCCACCTAAACATCAAGCAGTTATCAAGCAACTAGTGTGGAAGCAGAGTAGACCTTCTAAGACCTCAAGAAAGCTCCAGAACTTACAGTATTACTCTAACCAAGTACTACAATATGTATCCAAAGACTGATTGTTAGCCAATGCACAAAGAAGTATTAATGGCCACACCTGAATACAGGTTCCAAGAGTCTGGGTGGCTATGGTGCATGATATACTGTGCCCACATATCAATTTCAAAGTTCCATTCAAGCAGGACTTGATTAAGTCCTACTCCATAGATGTTGTTATCTGTACAGCCAGGCATGGTTGACAAGCAAGAAGGCAAAGGAACTGACTAATTGCCAGTGACAGTCCCCCTTTGGCAGAGAAGTGGCTAACTCCTCCAAAGTCAACCTCCAGAACACACTGCATAGTGTGGTCCAGCCAATTTGCCACAGTATAGTAGAAGATCTGATAGAACTTTTGGACAAAGAGAGTGGCATGTGCCCTCTCCCTCATACTTATGCAAGAATTAGACTTATGGATGATACAGAGCATTAGCCACAGCTGCTCCAGGTTCATGGGCATCCCTTGAGGAGCCCATTGGTGGCATTGTTCATATTGTGGGAATTATAGGGATAGATACACTATTCTTACCATTTTGGTAGATTGGGCAAAGAGCACCTTGTCACCCACAAAGACTGAATTGGTCATGGGTACCAATAATAGTTGGGGTGTAAAATACCCCAGAAGTCATTGTAGCACTCATAGCACTCTCATATCTGAATGGTTTCCCAGCTGTCTGGAAGATAGCCAAGTACTGTATCATTGAAGCACTTATGGTCTATCTTGGACCTCTCAGTGTCAATGGCTAACAGCTGTTTGGTGTTAGCATTGTGTGTCTTCTTTTGACAATACTTTACAGCATTGTTGTCTGAGTTGCTGTCCAAGATCCATTGCTTAGACAGTGCAACATTGTCTTTATTATTGCTTCCCAAATTGGAGGCAGCTACACTGCTGGCTGCTTCTTGGAAAGCTTGTCCAGAGGTAATGAAGAACTCTTTGTCATGCAGATCCTGATAGACTGGTGGAATGTGCTTGTGGGACAGAGTACTGGGAGTTGTATAGGTCCTTAGCTTAAGGACTTTAACTACTCCTGCCTCTGAACCCTGTGGCACATTTACAGGATAGGCAATTAGGGTAGTGATGACCATTAGGTCATTGGCCAAGTGGATTTAACACATTTCAGACAGTCTAAGAAGACATAGGGTTGGAAATTATAGTGTTATATAAAATGAGTGGGCTAAATGGATGTAGCAAGTCTCCCAGTTGAGATTTGTCAAGTAATAGCCTGTCTATCTCAAAGAGTTAGCTGAGCAGGATGGCCTCCAAGATGGTATTCCTTGTCTACTTCCAACTCTCTACCAATTCTTCCAATAGTATACTTCTCTAGACTAATTTTAGCCTCAATCCAATGCAGAAAATACTCTTGAGCAAGGAGAGAAGCAAGAGCAGAGGATTGTAGAGAAGAAGTGGCTTTTATAGTAGTAGATGAAGGTCAAGATGTGGCTCAACCAACTTAACCATTCTCAAACACATGACTTTGCTTATATTTCCACATGCAACTTAGTGCTTATTTGTGACTCAGACATGGATAAACTTGCAAAATTAGAGAGGCTCCAAAAACCATCCCAATGAGGTGAATATCTTAAAGTGGAAATTACTCCATCAGTTTTGACCCAAAACACATAGGCTTAGATGCAGTATGTAGCTAGGATATTATAGTATTTGATATAATACTAATCCTTGATGCCAATGTCATCTTTCAAAAAGTATGAAACACTGGGACAATTGAAAAGTGTAGACAATTTATTAGTTGGTGAGCATATACAGCTGCTTGAATAGGAAATCATACAGTCAATCTGAAGCCACATAGATAAAACATATACCCCATTTAAGAAAAGAAGTTCTTGTGGAAAAATTAGTACAATAGCATCACACCACACAGAAGTTTTGAAATTCACTTAGAAGCTACTTGAACACTGTTCACACAACTTCTAATTGCATGTAAAAGATATGCAAAGTGGGGTAGTCAAAACTTGTTTTAATTCTATATCTTACATACTACTTATACTAAAAACCTACCTACTGTATAATTAATGCAGGGTGTATATAAGCAGAAACACATATATTTAAAGTCTAGAGTAGTGTAAGTCTGGGCCCTTCAGGTATATCTGGCAACCCATGCCTGTATAGACCAGTAGCATTATTCTTTCTAGGTTCAGAGTATTGTGCTCCAATTTACAATAAATTGTTCTAAGAAGCTCAGGAAAGAACCTCTGCTAAGCTAGCTAGAAGTCCCTGATCATATTTCAAGTGCTCATCTGTCTAATCTCAGTAATTCTATGCTATAGGACCTAGGTACTGACTATGGATAGTGTTATATCAGATATCTATAACCCAACACCCTATTCTATTTTTAGTCTGAAGAAGTCCATTGATCTGAGCCCTCAATCACTACTTTTGGCTTAGCAACATTAACTATATGCCTGTTGGTCCCTTAGGTCCAATAGTCTATAAGAGCAGACATCTATAGTCAACCAGGTTATATATAGATGAAGGGTTCCTGTAACTGTAACTAACACTATCTTCAAGGCTTGTAGTTCCATTCTCAATTTCTAGTCTATAGTATTGCATATTCTTCTAAGTTTGTCAAGTAAGAGACTACTAAAATATTGCCAGACACTCAAGTATTAACTATATTGTCCATTTATACACCAGAATGATTCCTTCCCAAATCAACATTACATCTGCAGAGTATATAGTTGCTAATGATACTTCACATCTTATTTATTATGACAAAGTTGTTTTATATCCTGCAAGTGGATATATAAATGGGTAGCTACCTTATCACAAGTGCTTTGTTAGTTATTTGAGCACTTGATCAGAACACTGGAAGTATAGGAGTTTGCAAATCACAACCAAGGATTATAGATCACAGTCCCAGCTTCAAAGTGCATATTGAATAAGAGAACTCTACATACCTGTAAGTTAGCATCACAACATATAATAAAGGACTCTGCAGCTTACAAACCCTTGAAAAAAATCTTGATTAGCAACTGCTCCCTCCTTCTTGACTGAGGTCAAGGGGTGTTGGATAAGACATCTTGAGTAATGCCAAACATATACTGAAATGTTTAAGAAGGTTAATTGCACATCTTAGCAGCCACTTTCTTACTCATTTCTTCATCTCTACTACAACATAGAATATTTTAACTTACTAAGATACTGTCAGGGGACTCCTCATCTTTCCCCATTTTCCCCTTCCTATTCTCTTTGGCTTTTCTCTGCTATACTTATTCTTAATGCTTCTTCTCTCTATATATTTATTGATTCTACTTTTAGCTCTCCAGATACAGTAGTTCCTTGTTCATAGTTTCAACAGTATTAACCTCTCACTTGACATTTTTTCAAAAGGAAGTTTCCTCAGACTTGTTCTCTTTGGATCTCCCTCTGCTATATGTGTAAATATGATTATAGATATATGCATTACTGGATATAAATCTTTGGATTTTTCTCTGCCAGTTGTATGATTGAGCCACAGCCTCTAGAGGTTGCCTTTACAGACACTTGGCATAAAAGAGGTTCTTTTTAGTAGTACTGAAAACAAGTTTTACATACTTTCCACTATATGGATAACCTATAGATTACATGTTAGGGGACTATCCCTCTCATAGATATCTGACACTACTTTGGGCTTATATGCACTCTTTAACTATTTGACCAACTTCCTGGCTTATCTGTTCCCCTTCTGTCTTGTATGAGTCATCCTTGCTGAGTTATGATCTGGACCTTACTCATCATCAATCACTATTTAGCCATACTCCTTTATATACCAGGGCCTACTCTGTCATATAGTCTTAGTTATAGCATAGCCACTTATTAGTATATAAGGGTAGTCTGCAGAATGGCACATGCTCAGACCAAACAATAGCAGTGTTCACCAGGTCTATTTACTGAACCAACAGTAAGTGCCTCCAGCATTGTCCTTGACTTAGCTATTGTCCTTGGCTTAGCTTGCTGCCCTTGCCCTTTGCTTGCCTCTTAGCTGCCTTTTGGCCCCTTTGTCTCTCACTCATTGCTTGTATTAGCCTGATTGGATAGGTCTATGCTGCAGAGTATACCTTGCACTAACATTATAGGCTCTAGCCCTACATACTCAACAGAAAGAAGACTTACCAGAGGTAGCCTCACTTGCTCTCAATCTAATCACACTCAAATATCACAATGTCAGAAGAATACCCATCAGGATTCTAACATATGGAATTGCTAAAGGCCCAAGATTAGATGCCATAGAAGTAATAGATATTAGCCATGCTTTCAATACAGAAAGAATTGACATCAGTGGTGCAAATATGGAAAAGAAATGTTGGATCAGCTCACTACAGTGAAGGAATCCAATGGTAGATCAAGGATACTTGCTATAGGATGTGTAGTGTATAAGATAACAGCAGAAGAAGATGAATTTAAAATGGTCAAGCATATCTCAAAGCTGTGCAAGCTTTAAGAAGAACCCCATTTGATGTACAACAAATTGTCTGATAGAGACTTTGTCATAATACTAATAACATCATTACCAGAAGGCTGGACCACCTATACATCTGTATATCTAGGGTCTAGTAGCAATAAATACACCTTAATATCATATAAGGTACTGAAAATTCTAATTGAAGAAGATCACAGACAGCATGGAAGATGAGAAGTGTGTATAAAAGTAGCTCTACAAAACCAAAAGAAAAGTATTTCTTGAAGAAGCAAAAGAAAGTATAGGGGAAGGAATGCCTTAAATGATGCAAGATTGAATATTTTTTATAAAGGTTCTGGGCAAAAAGAGGAAGCCATAAATGGTCAAGGACTAAAGGGCAAATGGAAAAAAGGAAAACATCAGGATCACTAGGGATAGGACTTGATAAATTTGGGACTCAGTGACATAGCATATATTGCCAATATACAATACTTCTTACAGTATAATTGACTTTTAGACTCAGAGTCAATGTTACATATTTGTATGACCAAGAAAGTATTCACAGAATATACACCTAGAAAAATGCTACAGTTTGTACAGTAAGTAATATTGAAATTCACTCTTAATGGAATAATAGTTAAACATCCACTATGAAATATGCTACATGTCCCTGAGGCACCAGATTGCTTACTCTCCATCAGGCACATCACATTTGGAAAGGGTAAATGCACTCTGAAAGACAAGAACCATCAGAAAATAGGCACAGGAACTATAAGAAATAGTCTTTACTTTCTTAATCTGTCCACAGAGCTACCTGGACAAAAACAAGTGATATATGCCAACTCATCACAGACATTATTGTAAGATCAGAGGCACTAATGCTTTGGACAAATAGCAACCAGTTCCATTGAGAAGCTAAAAGATGGGAAAATAGTTAATGGACTCATTATCAATGAAACATTAGTCCCATAGTGAACATGTGAAACTTGTACTCAACCCAAGTAAACCCATAAACCAATGCTGAAAGAAGCTGAAATACAAGCCAAGATGCTAGAGGAATGTATGATGAGTGACATATAGAGACCAACATGTGCAAAATCTGTTGGTAGATGGCTATACTATGTATTATTCATGGATTTCTCAAGCCAGTACTGTAGAACCCACTACATGAAGAATAAGAGTGAAGCTTATAATGGAATTATAGGACATGTTGATATGTTCCAGTGGAAAAAAGGAAAATATCCTTGATTTAACATTAAAAAGGAATTGGTCTATAAAAAGTTAAAGAAATATGGTTAGGAAAAGGGGATTAAGATAGTGACACTGGTACCATATTCCTCATCACAGAATGGAATTTCAGAGTGATTCAATTAGATACTGTTGGAGGTGGCACAAGCAATGTTGATTGCCAAAAGCCTCTTGATACTTCCATCAGATGAAGCAGTGTTTTATACAGGATATTTATGGAATTGAGTGCCAATGTAAGCTCTGAATAACAAGACACCATATGAGGCATGGAAAGAATGAAAGCTAAATGTTGCACACCTCCACAAGTTTGGGTGTAACATATGAGTGCTAAAGAAAGACAAAAATAAGTCTAAGTTAGCAATACAGTCAAGGAAAATGAAATTTATAAGGTTTGTAGGAGGAACAAAGGCTATATGCTACTATGATGTTTCAACAAGGGCTATTAAAGTCTCAAAAAATGTTGTATTCAATGAAAACAACCAGATAGAAGGATTGGAGAATAAAAAAGCAAAGAAATAGAAACACACCCTTTAAGCTTATAATCTGAGGAGAAAAAAACTGGGATAGAGGCACAAAGTTTCCTATAGAAGACCCTTCTATTTAACTCTCTAGACAAGCTTGGGTCATTGCCTAAGACTGTTGAAGAAGGTTTGAAATCAGAGGAGGATGATAAATAAAGGAAGCTATAAATGGAGCTATAAATGTAGAATTAACTAAATCAGAGGCAACAGGAACTTCAAGAATAGAGGACTTACCTGATAGAAGGCAATCAGTGTGTTAACAGACTGTCCATGCCAGACCCCATTCTTGTTTCTCTTATTTCAAGCTGGTTTCACATCCACATCCTTTCATCTTCTAGTAATAAGTATTTTCAAGCCAGGGCTATCCAATGGTGCTTGTTTAGGGTAGGTCATGTTCCAGGAGGCTGCTTATTGAGGCCCATCATGATGAACTTCTGTTTGTGGATCAGACTCTGGATTTAGTTGTCATTGAGTGTTAGAAGTTCTAGAGTGAATTTTTTAAACACTGGCATTGCAATTCCTTAGACTTGTTCTCTTTAGATCTCCCTCTGCCAGGTGTGTTGCTAGACCTCTAGAACTTCTTATAGATTCTGAATATACTTTGAGTCTCCCTCTGCTAGCTATGTAACTAAGCCACAGGTAGGGCCACCTAGCTTACCAGTTGAAGCTTCTGATCAGTCTATGGCAATTACATCTGGTCTTCAATACAGTTAAGCTGTTTCCCACCCCTAAGGACCCCATTTCAGGTCAACACCCAAAACCACTGCCACCACCAGTGCTAGTCAATGAGGAAGAGTATGAGGTGGAGGAGATACTGGACAGTAGGTTGTTTTGAAGAAAGCTACAGTTCAAGGTAAAGTGGAAGGGTTATGGCATTGATAATATATTTTGGGAACCGCAGGAGACTGTATATGTACCAGCTCAAGTTCAGGAATTTTACCACAGACACCCTGATGCCCCAAAGGCTATTTGAGGCATTCTCCCCATCCTGGTGGCAGACAGGGCAATTTGAGAATTCTTCTATCCAGGTGCATCATAACATTGCACTCTAGAGAGGAAGTGATGTCAGGGGTCATCTCATTTCATCTCATCTCATCTCACCTCACCTCACTTCAGATTATCTCACCTCAGAACTATTGGCATGTGCATTGACAGGTTGATGATGGCACATGACTTTGGTCTATGAGGTTAGGGTTTGTCTAACCTCACCTTATCTTATCTCACCTCACTTCACTTCCCTTTTTCCCAGCTACCTGCTGGCTGCACCATGTGTGTCACTGCACCACAGAGGGCATGTGACCTTCAATCTACTGTACAGTTAGTCCCATGGTTTCAGAAGCCTAGAAGGTCATGCTGGGCATAGGGAATCCTCAGACTTGTTCTCTTTAGATCTCCTTTTCCCAGGTGTGTAGTCAGATCTGTAGATTTAGCATAGCACTCAATGGACTTTGGATCTCTCTTTGCCAGCTATGTGATTGAGCCCCAGCCTCCAAAGGTTGCCCTTACAATCTGGTGCTATCAGGCTGGAAGGTTGATCATCTACATACTCTATTGCATTGCCCTCTATACAAGTGATAGTGTTGTATACCCAATTATGCATTTGGTCAACAAACAAATGCAATAACTGCATGTAATAAATTGAACTCTAATAGACTCTTTTATAAGGTATACCTCACTGACAGACCTCATTGACAGTAGCCTACTTACAGTCATGCATGGGCTATAAGAATCAATTTTTAATGTAAAGTAAACCTCAGGTAACTACAAGCTAGTGATGTTTCTTCCCAACCCATATTAAATTTGGGCTCAAAGGCTTCATGCCAGGATATTGCCACTACTGGGAGTTGATCTGTAACCATCTGGGTCAGTCAGGTTTACTTTATCCTGGGAGACATTTAACATGCTTTCTATGACACAAATAGTGACAGATTCAGGTGACTTCTATTAAACAAAAAATAGTAAAGACTCAGTTTATTACTTATTCACTTTGCAGAGTGTATTGAATGGTACAATTGTGTTGTTTATTGACTGCACAGACAATGTCTCCAACAATACAATGTGAGGCCTCTGACAGCCAATATAGACATAACACTGTAGAGCTATACTACAATGTAGTAGAGCCTGGTGGCTTTATATGACACTGTACAGAACATGTTCTGCTAGAACATATGACCCATAACTTTGTAATGCCCTACTCTAGACTGGCTGCTAACACTACCCAAACTGCCCAGGACCCTACAGCCTCCTTTAGTTCTGTCTTTTGTCATACTTGTAGGCTAAAATCCAGACACCATGTAATTCACTCAGTATTATTCAAGAATCAAACTCTATCATCTTTGTAATGGTGTTACAGTAATGGAAGGATGCATTTCTTGTTCAGTTTCAGAGCATGACTGGTATTTCTTTTTGTTTCTTTGTTAGCACCCCTTTTTCTGTTCACTCTGTTAAAAGACAATAGCAAGAATGGTTACTCAGTTCCTTGGCTTTGCTTTGTCACTGTGTCCATTCCCACATCCCTCCGTCGTCCAGAGCTGGACTTCTTTTTTTTTATTCTTTGCCCCCATCCACTTCAACTTGTTGCATTTCTGTCGTTACATTGTTCCTCTGAACCCGACGCTGCTTGACATGATGTCCTAATGATATCATGGAGAGAAATCACTTCCATAATCAAGTCTTCCCATACCAGGCCCTGTAAGCCCTTGTCATCAAAACACTGGCAATACATCACGATCAATTTCCAGGGGGACCTCCTGCACGTTCTTGTATTACTGCTGTGATTTGTACAGTAACGCCGTCTGTACCTGTATCACTGATAGAAAAAAATAAATTTTGTTGAGATTACCTCGCAATGTACAAGTGATACAGCATACAAGATATTGCTAGGTAGTGTCATGCATGGTAATAGCACCAGATATGAAACAGCCTTCAGGCTTTGACGCTTACTTGGTATTACAATACCCAGTGCCCAACTGAAAAGTATCTGCCATATGATACCGCAGCTGCAAATAAGGTCATGCACTGCTGGGGCACTTGGCAGGGTAGACCCAGGTAGGCTCAGGTGCAAATCAATGAATTGTTATTGGCCATTGGTGCCACGTAGAACTATTTACAAATGAACTTCACACGAAGAGCATCCCTGTGCAACCGAGACTCGGAATCAGTGAGATGAATTCAATAATTAAGCGATAGAAATGACAACAAGTGTCAATAATTATCATCTGAGATGGTTCTATCACAATTTTCTCTTTAATGTGCTAATAATATCCTGGTGAGAAATCACTTCTATGATCAACTCTTCCCCACGCAAGGCCTGTAAGCCCTTGCCATCAAAACAGTGGTAAAACATCATGATCAATTGCCAGTGGGAACTCCTGATCCACACGGCCTATAAATCTCTTGTTGGACTATGATCAAATGTAACGAGCAGTACCTTTCCTACGGAGCCTCTAAAACCAACTGTCCTCTAGGTGCTCTGATCGGTAATGCAGTCTGGGATGAGTCGGACCATGCATGGCATACTAGATGACACTGTTATAAAAATGGAGCGCCGCCTCATAGATTTAGCAATTAGTCTCTTCTGCACAGGTATGTGGTTTACTGTAATGCATCTTACATGTATACAATCTTGCTCATGCCCCATTGTTCTTTCTTATTACCGGATTTTCTTGCGCATTCTGACGTCATACATGACAGGAATATTCACTCCCCTGTACATCAGGGCAATTTACATTGCCGTAAAGTATGCACGTGCGGACAACTAGATTCATGAGAAACTTAATGACAAATATTTTTCAGACACAGAAGACGATCTTTGCACTCCCAGGCAACACTGGTCATTATATCATTCAGTCTACTCACCAGTCTTGGTTATGCTGCCTTGAATTGGGAGAACAACTTACCAGGTTTTTACTCTTTGACCAGCGGGGTGTCGCTAAAAATTCCTCTGAGCCCCTCCGAGTCCGCTACGCTACGGATAAATGCAATCCCCATTACAATGCTATGGCTTTCCACTTTTCCCGTACGTCTCCAATTTATTGGACCATACGATCTTACCAGACAGTTCCTCCTGAGCAGCTTGTTTTCAATGATGCAATAATTGTATGGCGCGGATGGATTATCTTCAGCAGACAAAGAGCGATGTTGGTTTTGTCAATCGGACTCTGTATATGCTCTTTGGGTACGTCTCATTATTAAGAATTTCGATGACATCACTTGTTCAATAGATAACCTGTGAAGGGACCATGCTGGGATACTTAATCACCTCTTCTCTGTTCTCTTTCGGCCAAGGATGGAGTAGCGGGAATGTCATTGGAGCCCAACTAGCCTTCAATCTCGACAATGTGGACAGGTGGATGTTTGACATTATGATATCGCATGTTTTTGGCTATCTTTTTTTTGGATTGTCCCTTGTTACCAACGCAGTGGCCACGTTATTTATTGGAATAACGTTGTGGTGAGTACATGTAGACTATATTGTTCGAGTCAAGCTAATTGTCAGATACAGGAGGCATCTCAGATTCCTGAGAAAAATCCATATCTCGCGTCAAAAATTCATCGGATCATGGCGCATATTAGCTCTTCTTGTAGATTCTGGAGCTATCTACTGCGCTCTACAGGTACGTTACATGTTGAATGCCCCAGAAAAGGAAGAGTCCATGGCCACCTCTCAACAGCTGGTGATGTTTGCACTTCAATTTGCTGGTGTTCTGGAAGATTCTACATGGTCATACTTTGCATATCTGGCCTTTATATCCCTGTATAGGAATATTTCTGTAAGCTAATCTATGAAATTTATGCTATGCATACTGAATATGATCGCTAACAGTTTGCCTATCCATCCCTGACAATCCTCCTCATCGAAGAGGTTTCTTCTGTCGAGGTATTACACAATTCAATAGCCACCCTACAAACACCCGAAGAAGATTACTCTCCTTAGTGACTCAAGTTTGAGGGAGAACCACGAAAGATCATTTTGAATGAGTCTTGCATGGGTAATGGGTAGAAGATACCATAAACGGGCCGATGGGATGTTGACTTTATGTACCATATCCCACAAAAGACATGAAAATCGAGAAAATATGCAGCAAATCTGGAATGTGCAACAGGTTCCTTGACATTCCGAAAACTGATATTTTCTCTTTTCTTTATCCCTAGGCTCATGCCATTCCCCAGCAGGAGACAAATGACTTCTCTTTGTGCTCCATCACGATCTCTCTCCAATTCGCGCCAGTTCCCGTCCTCTTCCCCACCACAGCCCCAGACCCGAAAGCCTGATGACATTCCCCTCAATGACAGGCCTTCATCTCTTCCTACCCACTGCCTTCCTAGTCCTTGCCTTCCCGAGAACCACAGTCCGTCCTGGGTACGCTGTAGCAGAATTCGGTGCGTAGAGGTGCCTTGGGGACGTTGAGGTACATGTTGAATGAGCGACAACATGGCCAGCGTGAGGAGCATATCCTATTTGGCATTCAGCGGGTGGCACGCATATGAAAATGACGAGACTACGAACCCATTTATTAGTGAATAATATTTTTTTTCGGTAGGTCTGGGAGCGAGTACTGGATATCATTGACCATTCCGTCGTCGAATGGACAAGTGAATCCCAATCACATCCCTAATTGGTATTTCCGCGTCAATACGACACTAACCAGGATGTCAAGTGTTGCGAACTTTGCCCAGTTGCGTGGGATTCCATACAGGATGGTTGAAGGCGTGGACTCGCTGCAAAGGAGTATGCGTACAGGTGGCAAATCTTCAGTCAACGCACGTCATACTTGCACTCGCTGCGAAGACGCGAGATGGATTTGAAAAACAGCTTACCTCAATGGATGGAAGAATCGAAGAGAATGAGAGCTATACATGCACCTTCAAAATTCCTGCTGGCATCTCAGAGAGTTGTCGGTTTTAGAATCTCATTCTCGACAAGAAAGAAAACTGCAACCTTGCATTTCAATGCCTGCCTTCGTCAAGGAATGAATCATGATGACAAAGTATGCTCCTTTCCTGGATATAAATGCAGGTCAACGAGGAAACTCGTGAAAACGTGTGGACAAAATGAAAATCTAGATTGTCGTGCGCGAGGGGCGGGAGCCGCCACATAATACATGCTGGGCATCCAGACAAAAAGGGGGCACAATTAACGATTCATTAAAAACGAGAGTTGGACGGTGCGGCGTGAAAGATTCGAAGTCGATGTGGATACTAATATTAATTACGGCCAAAGGCGCGCGTATGTCGCACTTGTACAGTCCGGAGTGTCTAACCATCCAACAAATTGGCAGGGATCATGCTTGATTGATATCTATTTGGCACGATTCAGCTGATTCTCGCGCGGGCGTTCAGATTAACGTCATACGCGATCGACTTGTGTAGTGGGTTGACGATGGCAACAACACACGCACATGGAGACTTCTCAGTCAGGTACACTCGACGAAGAGCTCTCTTCTCCCTACACTCCCACGCCAGACGTACAGCGCGGTGAATCCACTGTGGCCCGAGGCGCCCGTTCCAGCCTGCGCCCGTGCCTGCCCAATCTCAATTAAGCCCCGCAACTCTGGCCGTACAATCACAAAGGGTAGGGGAAAGGATAAATCCAAATCAGCACATGCAGCTGAAACGGAAGAGAAGAGCGACGATAATTACGCTTTTCTAACATTCATCCCTATCGATGCCCCTCATCACTTTGCTGGTCAGAACATTGCGCTGGCCATTACATCAGGCCATAACCACAAAGCCCACACTGCATCCCCCACTGCCGGAGTAATCATTGATTGCAGTGCCAGTAGTCACTTTTTGCTGTCCCGAGGAAAGTTCCTTAATTATGAAGAGATCAGCCCCTGAGCCTGTCTGCACCACTGACGGATGTACTTTCAGCGCTCTTGGTTGTGGTGACCTTTGCATTAGTCTACCGATGGAAGAGGGGGAAAAACAAGTACCCATTCTTTTAAAGAAAGTCTACTATGCACCCCAAATGGCTTTCACTCTGGTGTCTGTGTCATGTCTCGATTGTGCCAGCTGCTCTCTCCTCATCAAAGATGGAATGTGTCTCATTGGCAGCTCCAAACCAAAACACCAGGTTATTGGCCATGGGCCCACAGTCCCTGGTCCTTTTCATGCTAATTCAACATCAACAACACCACTCCTAAACCACTATGTCAATGTAGCATCAAAGTCTATCACAATCAGTGAGCTTCACCATCAGATGGGGCACATCAACCACAATGACTTACATGAAGCAGTTTGCAAAGGGGTGATCACTGGTGTAGAACTCAAGATGTCATCTGAGCCAGACTTCTGTGAAGCTTGCATCAAAGGAAAGACACAACACCAGTCCTTCCTCAAGAAAAGTGAAACCAAGTACACCCACTATAGAGAAAAGGTCGTTAGCAATCACTGGGGTCCTGCACAGGTGAAGTCTCTTGGTGGTGCATTATACGCGACCTTTACACTTGCAAAGAACATATCACATTTCTACCTTGCAAATCTGACATGTTTAAAGCCTGTCAAGCTTACAAAGCATGGGTCTGAGTCTATTGCAATGCACAGATCAAAATCTATAGAAGTGACTGGGACAGTGAATTTATGAGTGCTGAGATAAAAGCCTACCAGGATGCCATGGGCACTACTAATGATCTCACAGTGCATAACTCTCCACAATCCAATGGTGGTTGCTGAATGAGCAAACTGCAGAATTGTCAAGGGCACTCATGCAATGATGATTGCCACAAAACTGCCAAAGAGTCTTTGGGCAGAAGCCAAGTGCCACATGGTATAGTTACAAAACTGGGCACCATGCAGTGCATTGCCTGGTAATGTCACACTGAGAATGCTTCTTGATCTTGATCTGCCACCTTCCCTTCCAGGGTCCTGGTAGTCTGAGGTCACAGCTAGCATATTTTACAGCTGGTGATGTCCTTGATGCTCATGCAAACCTCCTCCTGGTTGACCTTTTGTTCTGCAAGGTGTTAGTTAGAGCTGCATGATGCTCCTCCTCCCTCCCTCCATCTCACCCCCTGTACAAGCCCGTACACTCTGCTGCAAGGCAATGCATATGATGCCACTGCTTACCTCTTCACAGCCTCTTCCTCTTTGCAGATATTGACCCAACAACAATTGAGACAATACTTGCCACCACCCACCCAGATACAAATCCTCATTCACTACACATATTGCACCCAACAAGGAGGTGGCCCTCAGATCTGTCCAATGCAACTCCACATGGGTCACCTCCCCCTCAACCAACATCTCTTTTGCATACACAGGGCAGAATCACTGACATTCCCCTACTGTCTTGGCCTCTCCATTGAAATGGTCAACCACATGTTCAAATGCCCACAATACCATTTTGAACATCATGTTCACCTACTATGGCCACTCAAATCCAGAGCTGAGTCCCTTTTGCACATCCTCAGCTCTCCATCCACACTGACTCACCTCCTCAGATATGTCAACACCACAAAATGATTCCAAGACACCTGCTAACCTGCCCCAGCAAACCAACCCCAATCCCAGCACAAACACCCAGCACACACTCAACAAGCACTCAGCACACACTCAATGAGCACTCTGACCCACCCACCCTAGAGGCCTGCATGCTACACATCTGCCTTGCCAATAACTTCTAATAATACTAATCTACACAGGATTTCTTTATAATGGCACTTGGCATACTCCTTACTTACTCTCTCAGTAGGGACACCAGCCCTGTCACTCATCCCAACCTTTGCTTGCTCTGTGAGCACTTGTTGTAACTACCACCCCACCATCACCAATGACCTACCTCACTTTTCAGGGTCTACCAGGGGAGCATATCCTATAACAGGACTAGGAAGCACTGACCTGCTCATTCTTCATGTAGGCAGGGGGGTGTAGTATTTTATGGCTCTTGTAGATGTAGTACACTGTCCATAGTACCATGCAACATAGGTTCCAAGCACCCCATGTATGTAAATTGATAAAAAAAATTGTCACACTGCTTCAAATGGTAATGGAAAGAAAGCCAAATATATCAATGCTACACCCATGGGGAATGCTTGCCTACATTTGACTGTGCAAGGCTGGGAAACTAGAATCAAGGGTCAAAGAAGCAAGATTTATCAGCATAGATGATCAGTCTAAAGGGTACAGGGTCTATGGGCCTAAGAAACATACTGTAACTGTTGAAAGGGACATTTATTTCAACAAAGATGCTGCAATCAACCCAGATAGTGTCTAGATCAAGGGGGAGTGGGACACACCAACCAATATGGACAGTTCCCAAGTATCTACATCACTTCCTTCCTCCAAAACTGGAAGACAGTAACCCTTCACCATTCAAAACTGTCCAAGGATCAGTCAGAACTGACAAAAAACCTGCCAAAACCACATCAGAATCATCTCAGACTAGCCACAACACATCCAGCAATGCTCCACACCTTTGCACCTGTCAAAATTCACTTGCAGGCCTCCTGCAGTTTGACTCTATGCAGTTTGGACAAGGGCAATGTTTAAAATCTACAAAGCATGCCAATATCATTGAATCAGCCTTTGTAATTGATGCTTTCAACAGCCTCAAACCCTGATAATGTCAAAATCAAGGACACTGACAGTGGAAGGGTCCAAGAGGCCATTGAATATGTTTTAGCTATCAGTGAAGATGTCCCAACCATCAAAGAAGCATTATCCAGCAGCAAAGGCAATGATTGGTCATCTGCCATCAATGCAGAACTTGTGCAAATAGAGAAACTTGGTACTTGGGACATTATTACAATGCCTGAAGACATCAATATCACTCCCTGTTGCTATATGTTATGCTACAAGCATGGCAATGATGGTCAAACCATCCATTATAAGGCTTCACTGGTAGCTAAAGGATTTAAACAGCAATTTAGTGTTGACCATGCTGAAACCTTTGCCCCAACAGTACATGCCACTATGCTTTGAATCCTCCTCTCAATTGCAGCCTCATGTGGTGCAACCATTGAGCAAGGCTGATGTCAAAAACATATATCTCAACTCCTTCCTCAAAGAGGATGAAATTGTTCACATGCAATTCCCTCCTTTCTACCACTGTTTTCATCCTTTACCATCTGAACTTGAGAAACTACCTGACACCAAACTTGCCTGCAAACTTAGACACCCACTTTATGGCACTAAACAGGGTGTGCATCATTTGTACAAAGAAGTCTATACAACCTTCATGAACCTTGGCTACTCAGCCTGTCAGGCCAACATTACTGTCTTCTACAAAATTGATGGTAACAGCTATATGATTATTGCTGTTGCCACCAACAACTTTACCATTATTGGTGACTCCCCTGAAGTTACCTCACTCATCAAGAAGCAACTCAGTGAGTGTTTTATGATTGTTGACCTTGGGGCAGTCAATTGGTTGCTTGGAGTCAGCCTCACTCAAAACTTAAAAGACAGAACCATTTCTCTTGGACAGCAAGCTAACATCAAGCAGATACTAAAATAATTTAATCTTGAAGAAGCTCATATTGTTATCATACCCATAGAAACTAGAGCTGATTTCTCACTTGATTCCCCTTCAGTTTCTCTAACCTTTCTTCCTGTTGGCTATCATGAAATTATTTGCTCACTTATGTATGCCACCATCATAACATAACCCAATATCTCATATGCAGTTTCTGTTTTATCCTGATACTTTGATACCCACAGAACAATGCACATAGTAGCCATCACCCATGTTCTTTGTTATCTATGTGGCACTACTGACATGAAGCTGGTCCTTGGAGGAACAGAACCTGAAGTCCTTGTATCACACATTGACAGACAATGACCCCATTGTCCACTCACATGTATATATATGGACTAATCATAGTGAAATCCCTCAGTCACTCATGCGAGACTGAGTGTACGTTGCCAATACTTACATTTCACCATACTGCTCAACTAAGTGTACCATAGAATAATAGTTACTATGGTTTTGAGGTACAGTGACTCAGTCACTCATATGAGACTGACAAAAGACATTTACTATTGTTCTTAGCTCATAGTGATTTTTGGTTGACAACACTAGAGTACTAACACAGACCCTGTTTGAGCCCCTAGCATACTCATTCTTCCTCAACTCCCCCATGCCCTCAAAATCACAATCAACCATTCCAGCACCTGCTTCCCAATCTCCATGCCCCCTGCTGGACATGTCCTACTCAGTCCCCAGCCCCAAACACCAATCACCCTCTCATATGGCTGCATCAATGGCTCCTGTGCACCTCCACCTAAAGCCATCATGTGCTCTGTGGGCAACTTCAGAATCTGCAATTGCATGTGCTGGAACTGTGCCAGCAAGGGAAGTGTCAATTTTCTGTATCTAGCATGTAAAACATGTGAGGTGTGTCATGGCAACATGAGAGCATGGATATGACATGGAGGTACAGAAACTGATATGATGTCTTTATGTCCATATACATGTAATAGTACTTGCTTACATACCTACTGAGGAAAAAATATTATTTCCTAAGTGAGCTTGTAGTCTCCTCATTAATACAGAACTCATTCAAAATGATCTTTCCTGGTTCTCCCCATTCCATGTTCCCTGTTCAGTCCACTCTCCAGCACATATATATAGATGCCTTCCTCAACTTGAATCATTGAGCAGAGAGACATTGCTTGCATGTTTGTAAGGTGCCTATTGAATTGTATAATACCTCAACAAAAGAAACCTCTTTCATGAGGAAGATTGTCAAGATTGGATAGGCAAACTGTTAGTGATCATATTCAGTATGCAAAGCATGAATGTTGCAGACATTAGCTTGCAGAAATATTCCTATACAGGGATATAAAGGCCAGATATGCAAAGTATGACAATGTAAAATCTTCCAGAACCAAAGCAAATTGAAGTCTAAGCATCATCAGCTATTGAGAGATGGTGATGGATGCTACCTTTATCAGGGCATTGAACCTGGAACATACCTGTAGAGCACAGTATACAGCTCCAGAATCTACAAGAAGAGCTAATATGGGCCATGATCCAATGAATTTCCAATGAGAGATGTGAATTGTTTGCAGGGATCTGAGATGCCTCCTATATCTGACAATTAGCTTGACTCAAATAATATAATCTATCTGTACTCACCACAACATCATTCCCATGAATAACATGACTACTACATTGGCAATGAGAGAAAATCCAAAAAAAGCATAGCCAAACTAAGTATTGAGTTTTGAAATCAAGGCTCTAGCTGAGTACAGCAAAGTTGGAACTGTGACTAAGCATTGAGTTTTGAAATTAAGGCCCCAAGCAAGTACAATGAAGTTGAGGCTGGAACTAAGCATTGAGCTTTGAAATCAGGGCCCCAATTAAGCACAGCCAAGTTGGTGCTAGAACTGAGTATGAAGTTTTGAAATCAAGGCCTACTTAATAATTTTGTACTTAGACAGTAGCATTGTAATTGTAGCATTTTGTATGAACTGCATAAGTAATATATATATATAAGACTGAGACTAAGACCAAGCATCCATGCCAAAGGCATGGTTAATTTGGAGCTGCCATCAGTGAGCATGAGTTTTAAGGGGATTGTAGTGAGTCTTGAGGGCTCAGTAGTTGTTTGCTGTGACTTGCAGAAAGAAATTGGATTTCTTGAGTCTGTGAGAGTTCTCAAGCACCAGATCCCCCTCCTGAGACAGAGGGTAACCAAAACTCAAGCTAACTATGAGGGAATGTCTAGTAACAAGTAGTAGGTGTAGAATGTAATAAATGGAATAGGGATGGCAGATGAGGATCTAAAAAGTGACATGAGATGTAACAAAACAGTTCTGTGAAACTGCAAGTGCAGTGTGAGATGATGATGAGACATGAATTGTCAGTGGCTTACCTGCAAGCACAGTGTGAGATGACAATGTTGTCTTCTTTGCTGCCTGCAGG
>JABCKS010000423.1:0-12481 GCA_018851325.1 Termitomyces sp. DKA19 | reverse complement strand
TGGAGTTCTGACATTACCCCCTTTCCAAGCATCAAGCATGCAAGGCACAGTGAGTGTCATAGGTCCCTGGGGTGTTGTGTAGGGGCCTGGTGATTTTCCAAGAGTTTCTTTAGCAGCTCATTGTCTAAGTCTTCTCAAGCCAACTTCCCATGTCTTCCCCACCCTCTATGTCCCCTATGCCCCCAATCAGGAATAACATGGCTGAGTGATTGGCTTTTGAGGTGGCCTGCATCAAGCATTGGCATCAGAGGGATCAGGTAGCCATTGAGTGCCTCTTTCAACATAAGTTTGTTCCTTCATTGACTTTTTCCAAAGCTAACCTCCTTGTAGAACAGCAGTAGTAGCAGCAAGTTGAGCTACCTGGGTCTCACAGGAATTGATCTGTGCCTCCTCAAGTGGCAGGACCCTTAGGGGTAGAGTCTTCTGGGAGAGTGGGTCAGCCATCATATGAGTGGTGTGTGACAAATGCCCCAGTGAGTAGCCAAAGGTTCTGGGGCCTATTATCTATTACTGAAATTCCTAGTACAATGCCTGCTGTTCCTATGGCACTCCCTGCATCCTCCCCCCCCAGGGCAGTCCTGGTGGGTGCAGGATGTCTGTGGCAGGTGTTGGGATCACTACCTCTGCTGTTCATTCTGGAGTCAGTGGCAAGCAAGGTGGTAGGAGGGCAAGGCAGTGTCCAAGCAGGTCCCTTAAGGTGTTCCACACCCTCAGGTAGAAGTGGTCATTGAGTGGTGGGCCCTATGGGGACAGGGAGTGGGGGTGCCTGGTCCCTAGCTGCCCTTGTTTCTGCCCAGGTCCCTATCTAGTGCAGGGCCTTCCTCCAAGCAGTGGGCATCATCTGAGGGGGTGGGGGGAAGAAAGCAGCCTTGACCAGTCCCATCATTGCTTTTCTCCCAGACCCTTATGCCATCTATCAGGATGACTCCCAGTCCTCCTGGGATGGTCAGGCAGGAGGAAGTGGTGTAGCTCCAGGCCTAGGAACTCACACAGCTAGACCAGAACCAATGCCTCATGTTGCAGAATCAGGAGCTGGTGAGGGAGCTGAAGTCAAGGGTTAGGGAGTTGGAGACCCTTTTTAAGGCATATGAGGTGTTGTAGGGGCAAGTATACAGAGCAGGGATGGAGTGCAGGGAGGGCCCTATAGATTGTAGCAAGGTTAGTTCACAGGGGGATATATCCATAGGGTAGCAGGTTTGTGTGAGCAATGGGGGGTGGGCTTAGAGCTGGCTAGCAGCCTGGCAGGCCTAGCACCATCTCTCTGTCTCTTAGGTGAGCAAGTTCCCAGGATCCTAGCATGAGGCTGACATTCCTCAGAGTGGATTCAGGTGTACCAGAGACTGCTGGATGGGGTGACCCTGGCAAGGTCATTTGTCTGGGACAGTCTCAGACAGATTTGCCTGGAGTATTGCCTACTCTCAGAGATTGAGTGTGGTATGAGAGAATTGAAGAGGTTGAAGGGCATGCACTGGAGACTAGTATTCAGCCAGGAGGATGCACTGAAGGGAACAGCACAAAGTTTGATGGAGCCAATGCCAAGCCTGGAGGATGTCCTGGAGGAGACATGGAGGGTGATATGGGTGGAGCTCCAGAGCATGTAGGAGTTGTTGGGGCCTCCTTTGGAGGAGGTTGACATGACAGTGGAGAGAGATGACAGGGTGAGGGTTGTGGATCTCTGGGAAGCCAGGAGGGAGGCCTGTAGGAGGGCAAAAGGCAAGGGAAGGGCAGTTGGGTGAGGAGAGGAGGGGGTGGGGCTCCTAGTTGGGGTATTCTCTTTTTCTTGTCATTTTCTTGGTCCTTCCTGTTTGTTTATTGTTCTTGAATGTTTATGCCTTTCTTGGTTCTGGCCTGGGTAAGATGAGCAGGTTAGGTGAGATAAGATGAGGTGATAAAATAGGCTAATAAGATAGGCTAATAAGATGGGACAATAGGTAATGGGGATCAGGCAAGTGAGATAAGATGGATAATAAGATGATCAGAGGGGGATGTGAAGGGGGTAAGAAGGAAGAGGCAGGGTAGCAGAAATGTGCAGGGGGAAGTTGAATTTCCTTTGAGCTTGGGATGGGGTTACACTCTGAGTTAAGGCCCAAGTTGTGGGTCTTGGAGCTTTTGAGAGTAGTCCTGGTGGAAGTCCCAAAGGGCTTTGGGGGCATTCTGGAGGTGCTTTAATAGTTCCCAAGTGTTGTCCTCAAGTCCATACCTAGCCCATTGGACAAGGTACTTAATCTAGCCATGGCAGCATCAGGAGTCAAGGATAGTGTCAACCTTGTACTGGGCTTCTCTGCTAACATTGATAGCAGGAGGGGGTTTGTTCTGCTGGCTGAGGAAGAGTTTGGAGTTGTGTTGCTCCAGGAGTCAGATGTGAAAGATGGGGTGAACTCCCTTCATTCCAGCAGGAAGGTCAAGTTGGTACATGTGGGAGGAGACCTTTCAAAGGACCTTGAAGGGTCTGAGGTGCTTGTAGTTAAGTTTTGGGGAGGGCCACTGGGTCTTGATGTTCCTTTGGTCAAGGTAGATGAGGGACCCTATGGGCCAGTCTGGAGTTGTACTCTGGTGAGCATCTACATGTTTATGGTAGGCCTGGTTAGCAGTGCTGAATTTGTGCTTGAGGTATTCCTGTAGGTCCCAGAGGTCCTGGACAGTAGCATGGGCAGTGTGAGAGGGGATGTCTTGAAGAGAGATGGTGAGCCAGGGGTTATATCCTTTGTTCATGAAGAAAGAGGAAACTCCAATGGCTAAGTGCAGGGAGTTGTTGTAAGTAAATTTGGTGAGAGGAAGTTCAGCACACCAGTCATCCTGTAGATAGTTCACATATAGCTGGAGGTACTGCTCCAGGGTCTGGTTGACATACTTGGTCTGTCTATTGGTCTCCAGGTGATAGGCTGTTGACAGGCTTGACTTTATATCCAGGGCCTGGTACAGGGACTGCCAGAACTGCAAGACAAGCAAAGTACCCTGGTTGGAGATGATATTATTGGGCAGGCCATGTTTTGTAAAGACATGAGTGACAAAATGCCAGGCTAAGTACAGAGGATTCTCCATAGTGTGGCAGAGGATGAAGACTACTTGTGTCATCAGTTGGCATACTATAATAAGGATCACATCATGTCCCTCAGATTCTGGGAGTTAAATGATGTGGTCCATAGAGATGGAGGACCAGGGCCAGCATCCTATTGGGAGGGGTTTGAGGAGTCCAAATAGTTGGTGGCATGGAACCTTGGCCTGGCAACATGCCTCACAGGTGTAGATATACCTAGTGATGTCTTTCTTGAGTCCTAGCCAGAAATACATTTGCATGACAAGTTGCAAGGTCTTCTGGATCCCCAGGTGCTCCCAGAGTTTGTGATTATGATGCTGCCAGAGAACCTCAAAGCATAGTTTCTGGTGGTCCAGGATGTAAATCACACTGTTGCAGAGGAGGAGCTGGTTGTCAGGAGAAAGGGTGAAGGTGAAAGGGTCAGAGAGGGTATTGGAGGGGGAAAGAGGGGAGATTTGGGGGTCTTGGGAGCAGAAGTAGTTGTCCAGGGGCACCTGGCAGATTTGCTGGAGGAGGCCTTTGTTGTCTAGTAGCAGTGTGGCCTGGAGTTGCTCAGGGGAAATGATGACATGCTGATTGAGGGCATTCTACCCAGCTTCAAGGGATTTTTGAGGGTAGATGTTGGGCCTTCAAGTCAGGGTGTCAGGCTTGGCTCTGAGATGGCCTGGGCAATACTGGATGACAAAGTTATATTTAGACAGCAGTTCAGACCATTGGGCCTGCCAGCAGCTAAGTTGCTTGGTGGTTGTAAAGTAATAGAAGTTGTTGTGGTCTGAGTAGACCTGGATACTGTAGCAGGCACCTTTCAGGTATGCCTTCCACTGCCAGAAGGCTTCCACAATTGTGAGGAGCTCCTTGTCATAGATGTCATAATTGAGTTCTGCAAGAATTATGGAGCAGGTGTAGAATGCAATGGGGCAGAGGTCCTATGTGCCAGAGTCAGTCTGGGAGAGAATTCCAGCAAGGGCATAGTCAGAGGCATCACAGACAATGGGGAGGGAAGGGTCATAGTGTTGGAGGGACCCAGTTTCATGAGGTGTCTTTCCAGGTTAGGCAAGTGAGCTTTTTCATGATCCTGGAGTAATTGTTGATGGAACCTCCAATAGAAGTTTGCAAAACTGAGGAAGGACTGGAGTTCCTTCACATTCTATGGCTGGGGCCAGTTGGTGATGGCATTGACCTTGCCTGGATCCATGCAGACACCTCCCAGAGTAATGATAATGCCCAGATACTCAACCTCCTGAGTGTGGAAGGAGCATTTCTCAGGTTTGGCATGGAGGTTGTGCTGCTAGAGTTGCTCCAGGATGTGCTGGACATAAACTTGGTGTTTCACAAGGGAGTTGGAGTAGACAAGGATGTTATCCAGATATACCACCACAAAGACATCATTCATGTCACGGAAGATGTCATTCATGAAGTACTAGAAGGTAGTGGGGGAGTTGGTTATCCCAAAAGGCATTACCAGGTACTTGAAGAGCCCATATCAAGTCTGGAAAGTGGTCTTCCACTTATGTCCAGGGGCAATGCAAACATTATTGTACCCAGAGTGAAGGTCAATCTTCATGTATACCTTGGCACTCTGGAGTCTGTCTATAAGGTCTCCAATGAGGAGGAGGGAGTTCTTCTTTATGATCTGGTTGAGCCCTTGGTAGTTGACACAGAGGTGGAGCATGCCATCCTTCTTCTTAGCAAAAAACACCAGGGCTCCAGTGGGGGAAGAGGAGGGTCAAATGAAGCCCTTTCCCAGCATTTTGTCCATGTAGTCCTTGAGGGCCTGGAGCTCAGTCTCCAACATGTTGTAGACCTTTCCAAAGGGAGAGGAGGCCCCATCTTCTAGCTCAATCTGATGGTTGTAGGGTCAGTGTGGGGGAAGCTCCTTGGCACTTCCTTCCAAGAATATGTCTGCAAACTCATGATATTCAGGGGGAATGACCTTATGCAGAATCTCCTCCTCAGATTTAACAGAGTCCAGAGGTTTCTGGGCTTAGAGCTTTTTGATGGGGGTTATATACAGCTGAAAGGCCTGGGTCCCATTGCAGAGAATTCTGGTGAACAGGGCAGCCTATATAATATGAGGGCTATGTTCAGGAGTCCCCTTGTTCAAGGTCTGAGAGTTTCTTGGGTCAGAGGAAGCAGTTTGGGGGGAAGATGGCCCTCAGAACTTGTTGCAGGGAATGTTGAGTGGAAAGAAGCTGGGGGGTGGGGGTTGAGGGGGGTTTCTAGGAGGGAAGGTTGCAGAAGGGGATGTGGTCATGGGGAAGGGTGTAGAAGGGGGGATGGAGGGGGAAGTGCTGGTGTTGGTGTTGAGGTTTTCTGGGGAATGAGGCTCACCAACATCACAGTTCCCTTCTTCCCCCCTAAGGTCCTGCAACAAGGGTTGGAGGGAAGAGCTGGGGGTCAGGGTGGGGGGGCAGTCAGGGTCAGGTTTGTCCTCAATAGTAGGGAAACATCAGGATCAGAGCAATGTCCTGGCAGCCAGTTGAGCATCTATACTGTTGAATGTCATGCTCATGGAGTTCCAGTTGATGTGGGGGTTGGCCTTGTGTAATCAGGGTAATTCAAGGATGATCAGGGTGGCAGGATATAGCTGGGTGATGTGGAGGTCAACAGGGAATTCCAGGCTGTTAGCAAGGCAGATGCTGTCAACATGGTGGTGGAAGATCACTCTAGAGGGTGTTGAGTTCCTATCAAAGAGTTGCAGCTTAACAGGAATGTCTAATGCCTTACCCAGAAGGCCCAGTTCCCTACTTACAAAGGTTCCCATAGCCCCACTGTCCAGGAGCATGGTGTGGGTAGTACTCATGGATTGGAGAGTGACATTGATGATGAAGGAATGTGCTGAGGTCAAGTGCAATCTGCTGAGGCTTCTGGCATTTGTTGGGTCCAAGTCAGAGGGTAGGGAGAAAGGAATGGTGGAGGGGTCTGTGTGGTCCAGGGTTATAGTGAAGGTTCACCAGTCAATGTGGGGGTTGATGGAGCATAACTAGGGGAGGCCCAGGACTATAGGGACAGATTCATGCAGCCAGGTGATAAGCACCTGAAGCTTGAGTTGCATGCTGTTCTTGAAGTGCAGGAGAACATATATATAGTAAGTGATTTCTCTAGTGGAGGACAGCCTGCTGTTAAACAACCAGAGCTGGATGGGGTTGGGCAATTGAATCTGGGAAAGGGAGGAGAGATGGACCCAATTATCATCAATGAAGTTGTCTATGGCACCACTGTCTACCAGGGTGTTGACAGTGTTGGAGTAGGGGAAGGGGGTGAGGAAGGTGTAAAGCAGGAAATATTGAGAGGATCAGAAGGAGAGATAAGCCATGAGGGTGTCCAGAGCCAGTACCAAAGCAAGTATGTGTGAAACCATGGTGGAGAAGACATTGGGGTTAATTCCATGATTCAGTACATCTTCTAAGTCAACTAAATTGCTGATTCACTTTTTGCATACTGGAACTTGAACTTGTCCCCATTTATGGTCCAGACAGCTCATCCAAGGGCACCTTGCTCTGGACATTCCTGAACAAAGTGCCCAGGCTTGCCACAGAGCAGGCACACCCCTGCCCTACATTGCTGTTCCTTTGTTTCCTCAGGTATGGCTACTCAGGTCCAGTCCAGCCAGTGCAACTGGTTAGCCTGCAATAATTCATCCTCCAGGTCTTTGCTTGCAGACTCAGGGTTGCTGTTACACTGCATTGGGGTGTCATCCTGGTTGTCAGGATCTGGGACAACTGCCTGAAGTCAGGTGGAGAGTTGTGCAGTATTTCTAAGGCTGAGTCAATCAGGATTCTGGGCAGGGAGACTGGTCATAGTGGGGTTAGGGGGTTGGAGGGGTCCATTGCAGGGTTGCCAGCATCCCCCTGAGGGGTAGAAGGAGTAGCCTTGGCAGCTGGTCCTGGAAATGGCAGAGTATTCCCAGTAACACTGGTTAATGCAGGTGATGGGGCTCTTGAGGTCCTCATAGGTGGACTGTTTTAGTGCAAGTTGGAGAATCTTGTGGATTCACTTAGGGAGGGCCTCATTGAGTTGGAAATGCAACACATGGTAGTTTCAACCAGTCTTGTAGGCCTCCTTCTTGAACTGGACAATAAATGTCATGAAGCACTCCTTTGGAGATATCTGGAGTGATATGGGCTTCCTCTCAGCCTTAGCAACAGTGTTGTAAACCCCAAACTTTGATGAGAATTTCTGTGCAAAGGCTTCCTAGTCAGTGAATAGCAAGTGGTGGGGGTTGTACCAAAGAAGGGCTGTATAATGGTCCAGGGCAATCTCTTGCAGATAGGAGGAAGCAAATGCAATGCAAGCCTTATCAGTGGCAAAAGTGTTTTGCTTTCCCTGGAATGTGTTGAGACATTATACTAGAAAGGTGCACCAAAACCAGGCATTACAACTGTGGAAAGGGTCTGGCTTCTGGATGTCCAGTTGACCTTTGTGGGCTAAAGCCTCATAGATTTTGTTGGCTTCTGCCCAATCTTTGGGATTCTGGAGAGGAAGGGCTATGTTATAATATTAGTAAGTGTAGTTCCCTGCTCCTTCTGGTGGGAATGCACCTATGGCAGGGCCCCACCCTCCAGAAGGCCCTCCTCTTAGAGGTCCTCCACTATAGAGTGCTCCTCATCCAGGGATCTGCTAGGGGGTCTGAAGGGGGGTATGCCAAGGAGTCCAAAAGGATCCTCTGGTAGTCTATAGGGGTTACTGGGAGGTCTGAATGGCCCTCCAGGGGGTCCAAAGTGGCCTCCCTAAAGCCCTGGGCCTAGGGAAAGGTTAGGTGCTGCCATAGCTGCCAGTGCTAATTCTGGGGGGGAAGCAGGGAGAAAGGGATGGGGACAGATAAGAGGAGGGTTATAAAGGTTGAAATGTAAGGGAGAGTCCTGGGCTTGGGAGTTTTAGGGTGGTAGAGCATCCATCATGAGCCCCATGTGGAATTCCTCATTAACATAGCTGAAAGTGTGTTTGGACCAAGTGTCCCTGCCATTCTCCATGGCAGGTGCAGCTGGGGGATTCTGGTCCTACATACAGAAGGCCCCCATACCTGGGGTCAAGTTGGTATGGGGTCAGGCCAAGAATTCTGCCATCCTGGCTGCAGGCTGGTCAAACAGCCCACTGGAGTGGTTGAGGCTTTGGAGTAGGGTGGAAGCTGTGTCTAGGTTGTCCTGATATTGGTTTCTGGTAGTCAAAGCCTTAGCAAGTTGGCAGGGGTGCTTGGTCTATTTTTTGTTGAAGGTGGAAAGAGTACATGGGGTCAGAGGGGTCCTCAAACCTTCCCACTGATGGTGACACATGGATTTCCCTGACTAGATTGTACAGCTTATTCTGTAAGGTGTTACCCTGGAGAAGGTCAAGGGCTTGCACTGATAGGTTTCCTTACTCATAGAGCTCAAAGAACATTACCAGGCAGTCTACCCAGACCTTGGCAGTGGCCTCTAAGGTGGGTTGCCCCAGTTTCTTAAAGAGACTCTGGGTCTGCCAGGAAAAGTCTACTTGTAGGAGTCAAAGTTCTCATAGGATCATATTATGTTGCTGAGAGTAGTCTGCCATGCACTCTCTCTGCCAAAGCAGGGGGTCCCCTCTCATCTAAGGCATGTTTTTGGGTCCTGTAGGTGTAGGAGGCATAAGGACAGCTGGAGCTGCCATAGGCCCCCTTCAGGGAGGTGCAGGGTGTACATTTAAGGCCAGAAGTGAGTAGCCCTCAGCCCCTGGTACATGCCCTGCTCCAGTGGCAAACAGACCAGTGCTGGCAGGTACTAGAGCATTCCACCCTGCATTTAGAGCTCCTGATGGGCCTCCCAGATGTGGTCCTGCATAGGGGTCCTGCATAGGAGAAGGTGCCAGGGAATGCCAGTCAGGAGCCAGACTCTGACTTACTGAAGGTGCCAGTCCAAATCCATGCATGGCTATTGGCTAGTACCAATGCAAGGATTGAAAAGGGGGTGGTTATAGATAGGGGGCCTGGTTGTTTTGGGACATGACCAGAGGTTGCACATAATAGGTTGGTGCAATCAGGTTGCTGTAAGGATCCATAGCATAGGTGGCAGTGGGCTAGTAGAGAGGGCCAGCATAGTGGGCCATTGAGTGTCTGACGAGTGGGGGGAGTCTTAATATTATGTCAGGTCTGGAGAACCTGGAAGCTCACCTCCAAGAGCAAGAACCTGCTAGTCAGTTAGTCAATGACTGGAAAGGGAACATACAAGTGCTCCAAGCCTGATCCAGGTGCTAGGCAATGTCCTGGAGCTGATGTGAAGAGGATGGAGGTGGTTGAAGTCTGTGAGAATGTTCTGTGGACTGAGATGACTACACCAGAAAGTTGAGAGAGGGGAGAAGAGGATTAGATTGAGTAAGAATAGAGATAAAGAGAGTAGAAAAATGGAAAGTAGATGAAAGTATACAATATCAAGACTACCAACTGACTATAAAGTTCTGAGGTTATATACTCAAGGTCTCCACAGGAAGTTGGGGATGGTAGGGGGCCCCCAGGTGGGCAATGCCCATCCAGGACTTGGATTCTATTGTAGAGGGGCCTGGGTATGGTCTGAGCAGGCCCCAAGGATGAATCTGTGGGGTTGGGGCATTTTGAGGCTGGAGTGGGCCCCAAGGGCATGTTGGGACTCTGGAAGCTGTTTTACCAGTGATCTGGTGATGCATAAAGCATGTTTTGAAGAAGTTATCAGGGTTGGGGCTTGAGAACACATAGGCTGGTGATTCAATGATGCATAGGTTACAAGTGGGGGGGTGGGGGCCTCTGAGGGTCAGGCAGGGTGGTCTGGGTAGTTGTCAGTGGCAGGGTCATCAGAGATGATGGAGTAAAATTAGTGGGGTCCTGACAGTATCATTGTGATCAACAATCTCCCTCATGGTATGCAAAGCACCTTTGCCCCTGCTAGGTTCATTATATCAATGAGCTGCCACTCAATTGCAAAGCATGGGTGTTCCTCAGATTTGTCAAGTATCTTGACAAATATGGTATCTTTAGTATATCCATTCTGGATACAGGCATGCAGTTGTGTGTTGGCTGACTCAATACTTTGAGAATGATACTCATGAAGATATTCATGAGGCCCATGACTTTGTCCAGGCAGACAAGTGTATTGATCCAGAGGGCAAAGATTTGCCCTTACACTGGTTCTAAGAAATAGTAGAATGGCATATAGAGATCCAAGCCATGCAGGCTCATGAGTTGCACCATAGCAAATGGCTGAAGGAGCAAACAGAGGCCCAAGACCATGAAGCTCAAGGATTGGCTGACACTTAACTGGCCAAGGTGTCACCAGTAGAAGACTCATCATCCCAGGAAAGAAGATATGACAGTTGAACAGGCATTAGGAAATTCTAGGCCCAGCCTGGTTGATAAGCAGTCCATGACTTTATTGAGTTCTCCTTTGACATAGGTTATATCAAACTGGTAAAGCAACATATAGTCAATCCATTGATGCTGTCATAGGGACAAGTGAACTTGAGTTTTGAAAAACTCTAATGCTTTATAATCCATTATGATATGGATCTTATATCCCATCAACTAATTCTCCCATTTCAGGAGGGCTTACAAGATCATGAGTGTCTCTAACTTGTATATGGTATAATTCTGTTGCACAGTAGTAAACTTACATGACATAAACCCTGTAGGTCTGCAGGTTTGCTAGGTCTTGCCCTGGCCAAACATGGCCCCTATGCCCATCTTTGACATGTTGCAAATGAGCTATATTGGCTTGTCAAGGTGTGAATCAATTAGGCAAATAATTGGCATCTTAGTGCAGATTTGCTTAATCATTTTGAAGCACCACTGATGCAGTGGTTGCCATTGAACTGGGGACCCATTCTGGGTCATAGCCATGAGAGGGCCTCTGTATGCAGTCACATCTGGTAAAAGGTTACCAATGTAGTTAAGCAATCCAACAAATCATTGGATGTCATTGTTGTTATGTGGCATTTCCACTCACAAATATGATTGAGTTTATCAAAGTCTGGATGAATACCCTGCATATCTATAACATGCCCTAAGCAATCAATACTTTGTGCATACAACTTGCACTTCTTCAATTTGAGATAAAAGCTCTCTTTGCACAGTCATTTGAACATGACATGTAAGTGCTGCTCATGCTCTTCTATAGAGTCTGAAAATATAAAGACATCATCTAAATAGATGTGCATGAACTTTTCAATAACATCTCAGAATATTGAGGTCATTAACCTCTGAAACATTGCTGGCACATTACAGTGACCAATCTGCATAATATTACTGACAAATGTCCCTATCAGGGATGCAAACACCATTTTCAGAATGTTGTCCATGCATATGCATACTTCCTCATCAGGTCAATCTTTGACCTATACCTGGCCTTCACAACATCTTTGCAAATTATGTCCTGATCCAGCAGTGGGGTTACATTCTTCATAGTGTTGTCATTGCACTGTTGTGCATCCAATGCAGTCCTTAGCATCCCATCTTTCTTGAAAATGTAGAACAAAGGTGCCACTTGCATTGCTGTCCATGGTTCCCACCACTTAGCATTAATATAATGGTTCATCTTGTCATGAAGCTGCTCTTGTAGTGCTCATGGACAGTGAGGCAAGTGATACATGTACTGCTTCTTTTCATCTATGAGATTAATCTCATGGTTTACTTCCCTCCACAGGGGAAGCTCCTCCTTTGTTCCATTGACAATATCCATGAATTTGTGCTGCCATTACTTGTGCAATTGCAGTATGTCCTCCTCCTGTAGGCCATTAGCCTTGGCTTTTCCTTTGTCTATGTGCTTCTGGCATGATGAGACCTTGAGTTCAAAACATTCTCTGAGCACACATAAGTGCACTTCCCCAGTGTCCTCTATCCTCAGCCTCAGTTGATGCTTCAATACTGTCAACTTTGTTGACCACTGCATGCCTTTTGCTTTTGGTGAGCATCCATTGACTGCTACTTCCAATGGTTCTGATATATCATCAGCAACAGGTTGATGATATACCTCCCCAGAAGATTGACATGACTCACTCCACCTCTGCACCACCATTGAGGCTACAACCTTGTTCCACTCTGGTGGTATATACAGGTCATATGACCATTGCATGTTCAGAGTTGGCACTGGTTGATCCCAGAAGGATCTTATACTGTCAGTTGTTTCTGCTGTGCTCACAGCACTCTGTCATTGCTTGTCAACCTTGTCTGTTACAAGGTCTTCCACCTTCACTCTGGAGCTTGTCAGTTGACACTCCAGCAATTCTATCCCTACTCATTCTGCATGAGTGTTGTCAGGTGGACAGGCCTTGTCAGGCTTCCTCACAGCTTTTCTATCAGCTACAATTGGCTGATCTGGCCCATCCCTGTCAGGGGACTCCCTATTTCACCCCTTACATGGTCACAATTCTCTCCTTTTACTATTCTACCTGATTCCCCTTGCTAAGCCCTATCTATGGGTCATACTCTTGACTCTAAGTCCGGAGTTATCATCTTTTGGGTTAGGG
>JABCKS010000422.1:0-19406 GCA_018851325.1 Termitomyces sp. DKA19 | reverse complement strand
AACATCCTGACACTATTCAAGCCAAGACAAATCTTGCTATAACACTGCAAAGCGCTGGAAAGCTGCAAGAGGCAAAGGATCTTCAATATGAGGTTTTAACAGTTCAAACAGAAGCACTTGGAAGTAGCCATATATTTACTATTCAAGCTAAGGCAGATCTTGCTATAACTCTCCAAAAGGTTGGAAAGCTGCAAGAAGCAAAGGATCTTCAGCATGAAGTTTTGACAGCTCGGACAGAAGCACTTGGGAGTAGCCATATCTATACTATTCAAGCCAAGGCAGATCTTGCCGTAACTTACCGAATGGATGGAAAGCTAGAAGAGGCACAGGACCTTGAACAAGAAGTCTTGAAAATTCGTACAGAGGCATTTGGAACCAAGCATCCTGACACGATTCAAGCCATGATAAATCTTGCTGTGACTTTCCAAAAGGCTGGAAAACTGGAAGAGGCGCAGAAGCTTGAACAACAAGTCACGAAGGCTCACACAGAAGCAGGCATTCTTACCTCATCCAATCTACAGTAACTGGAAGTTGGAAGTATGAGTATTTCAGGCTTTTATAATATTGCTTCATTAGTCAACAATGGACAGATGAGTTGTGAATTTAAGTAGGTACTCAGTTATGGTCATAGACTACTACCGTTGTAGCTTTACAAGTTGTAAAGGATTGTATGAGAGTAGTTGATAGTGAATGAAAGGATAAATCTATCTATATAAGGAATGAAGTATCAACTACGATTGTTATCAATACAGACATATTTTCTACTTCTTTATGTGATGCCCTCAGTTTTCAAGCGAGGAGGCTATTGTTGAGTTATTAGTGGAGTCTATGCAGGTGATAAAAGTATCATCTCTCAATGACGACTATAATCGCCATGCTCTCTTGCCTGATAGACATGTCATTTTGTCTGATTTAGAATGATATAATACAAGTACTACAGGCTTTGCGATTCCCCATACTTCACTCAATCTTTTGACATCATTTCTGGCTCTACACATCATATATCGCGACTCTTTCTACAATGAATTCAGATAACTTATTCAAAGGCCCCTTCTCTAAAACTAACAAAGTTTCGCCCTGGCCACCGCCTATATGAAGGCCTCTACTATTTCTCAAGTCGGAGTCATTCAAAAACACGCTCCCATAGTAACACATTCATAGAGATGTATTGTCAAAATATCAGAGAGTACAGTGTGTTCTGCGGCAGAGAGTATATATACAAAAAAAGTATGGGTATCTTGATTAAAATTCCATAAACCATAATTATATAATTTTCGATTTCTTTGCTGTGCACAACCATAAGACAATTACAAGGCAACCTCAAAGCAAGATGAACCAAAGCTTCTAATTTGGACCAATAAATTGATACAATATCCGCCTGACGAAACCCGATAAATGCTGCGGGTCGTTCTGATATGCACTCTGCAACCGACCATAAGCCACCATCAATCGAATAGACAAGAGAAAAAAACCCATACCATAACCATGGCCATCCCCAAAGCCGTAAGCTAATCAATGATGCGCCTTATCAATATGTATTACCACACGAAAGCACGAAGGAGCTCACCGCCGACTCCCCCCAATTCCCCGTCCTAAACACCCACCCTTTCCCTCGCAACATCACCCATACACTCTCCAACCCCTTCGGAAGAACGTACATTGCCAATTCTCCACGCCTGCGCTTCTCTTCAACGAACAACGAGAGACCTGCCATAAACCCGGGCACCCAGAACGACACCTTCGATATCAGAGCCTCGACGAGCGGGACGGGCAGACGGGCAAGCAAATTCGTGGACTTTCTGAGCCGGAGGAGGGTGAGGTATTTGTGCAATTTATGCTTGTAGCAGTACATGGCTGATAGAATCAGACAGTAAGCATGAAGACGAAAATGAAAGATTCGTCAGCGAAGAAGGGTACGTACTCTGATAAATGACGACGAAAACGCCGAGGAAAGCCGAGCTCCGCAGGCTTCCCAGCCCGGCTCTCACGAGCACTTTTCCGGGATCCTGCGTGAACGCTTTGCGTTTGAACAGGACCGCTGGCACGAAGTGTAGTGCCCCGTAGATGGGCAACATCCATTTGAACACTGCGAAGAAGCGGTCGAGGGGGACAGAGCTGCAGTGCGTTAAAGCGGGATGGACGGCGGAGCAGGGCGCGTAGTTGGGGAAGTATTCTAGAGGGTCGGTAGGCGAAGGTGGATTAAGGAGCTGGGAGCGGAGGGTGAGGAGGTCGGTTAGATTCTGGGTTGTTATGTCCTGGAGATATGATGTAGGGAACGTAAGTGAAAGTGGATAGATCGAGAGGAAATCAACTCACGGGAAAAGCAGTTATTTTGTCGAGGTCTCCCGGATCAAACGTGCCCTGTCTGACGAGACTGAGGTTCATCTTGACGCATTCTTTAGGGACTTTTGCGGCTTCGCCAATCCTGATTCGATTTGATATATTCAAAATCAACTGTAGTTGGGTGGTGCGGAACGAACGACTCACCAAGTAGTATATGAACGCGGAAGGGTATCGGGGCGAAGCAGGAACGCGTAGAGGATCTGGCCACAACTATGAACCCTGTGAGTGTGTTCCGTAAAAAGGAGAAGGTGACCTTACGCCAGGGAGAAGACAAGAACATCGCCATGAGGAACACGAAGGTTCCGTTTGGTTGTGTATGCATTGTATGATCCCTGTAGACCACTGATGAAGCTATCAGTGACAATTCGTGAAATTATGAAAGATCACGCTAACCGAACGAACAGCTGTTGCGCAATAACGCCTCTTCTCCCTCTCTTCTCCCACAAGATCGCAAGACCGCCAGCAATTGCACCTGCAAGTGCAGCGTGCCATCTCCTCGTCTTCTTTCTTATCAAGACCTGTTGCGCGTTGGTACTCAACGATAGACGC
This sequence comes from Termitomyces sp. DKA19, assembly GCA_018851325.1. Lineage (NCBI taxonomy): Eukaryota > Fungi > Basidiomycota > Agaricomycetes > Agaricales > Lyophyllaceae > Termitomyces > Termitomyces sp. DKA19. Next base: position 16,514 of record JABCKS010000422.1, on the reverse strand, counting down.
GTGCTCCGCTTTTTGAGCGGCACGTGAAGCATAGTGGTAGGACGTTCAGCGGTCGGACCTTCGTTCCGTTCTTCCGAGTCGGTCAGGAATGGTATCTCGGACGATTCACCGACATTCAAGAGAGGAAGACGCTTTGGTGTCGGGAGGTTCAAGGCTGGAATAAGAAGAGGTAGAGCATTAAGTAGAAACTTGTAGACTGAGGTGAATGTCCCTAAATACGAGATACGAGTCAACGTAGTCCTTAAATAGATTGTCTGATGTAACACACCAAGCATGAGCCCAAAGCGCACTGTATCTAGCCCGAAAACTGCATGTCGAACAACAGGTAGCCGTATATCGCTGAAAACACGCCATTTTAGCCGTAGGACTAGAAGCAACACAAAAAAGCACTCACCGAGGCACCTTATGTATCCTCAGAAGGACTAGCACTAAATTAACGCACGCTCGAATGCTCGCAGCAAGTGTTCCTGACCCTGAACGACGATTGCTTGTAAGCGCTCTGTCAACACAATCATCGGGCTCACTTACGGAGTCCGCCTGCCGCTGCGTGTTCCAAACACGCTCGAAGCGTCGACACCTCAGCCACAGGCTCACCCCGGTCTCTCCAAATGATCTTTCTAGCCTCTCTTAGTCTCTCCTGGTGATTAGCAAGCGCCACGAGGTTCTCAAAGGAAGCCATGGCGCGTCGCGGAGTGAAGTGGATGACTTCGCTGGCCCTGGGGGGCGGCGTGTCTGTCTCTGTCGGCGTATCGACCGGGGTGGAGGAGCCGGTGACGGGTGTTGCGAAGCCCGAGTCCATGGCGAAGCGTGTCTGAGTCGAGAGTGCGGGGTAGATTGTAAGGAGTGACGGTATCAATCAAAATGCAGATCAAGGTAGGATCACTTCGCTCAGGGTTGTTTCCCTGGCCAATTGCATCCGTCTCATTGATCATATTGATCATAATCGCCCACCTGAGTATAGAACAAAATGAGTTTACTTTCTCTCAACTCAAGCTTTCTCTGGCACGTAGATAAATGCGCCACTCCGATTTTCTGGACGCTCAAGGAGAGTCAAAATCCTGAGCACCGCCCACACGAGGGCTTGAGCGATTGTGCTTGCACAACTGTTATCAGCCGCGCATTCTACCGTAGAACCTGTTTCACAGAGGTTTCACTGCCCTTGAGGCACGTCATAAAATGCAGCTCCCATTAACCACGAATCATACAGGAGGGTGAGAAGAACGGACTGTAAAGCATTGTATAATATCCTATCCAGTCCCAGAGTCACAGAAACCCTTGTCGTAGCTTATCAATGAAACTCTAATGGCCAGAGGTGAAAGATTGTCGTCTACAATGAAAAAAAGACGTCATCCGTCACGGTGAGGCGAATCAAACTATAAAATAAAATTGTGATGTTGTAAATGATCGCAAGTTAGATGATACGGTTGAATCATCTAAAAATGAATATAACCTTTAGAACCCAGCATTGTAGGCTACAAATCATGGTGTGAAGCAGCATATCAGCAACAGGGTCCGAATGATTCGAAGATATACGTTAGCAATAACCCGGCAGCCTCCTACGCAGAGCAGACTTTTCTTGTCTCCGGTTCGTGATTTAGCTGTTGTAAAACTGATTGCGTACGCCGAGGGGAAGCGCGCCTCTCATGTGAAAGAGCAAACCGAGACTTGAACCATTTGTCATTCTCAAGGTATACTCTTTAACCACATTGACAATCTGCAACCCCCGTTTCAGTAATACATCAACGCTGCGATGTACGATGATATGCCCAACTTCCGACTGATGACAGATTGCAGGACGAAGTGGTCAGCAAACTAATGATACATTGTCGGTACAGGACCGCGCAATACCAGTTGGCTCGTTTCATGCTCCTACAGAAAGTCAATTCTAATTTTACATACTTTAGCATATAAGCTCTGAAGCTTGAGGCTCGTAAACTCCATCTGGCGACAGGCCCTGGGATTTCTGGAGCTCAAAATATCACTGTGATGGGCTGAGGAAGTCCGCGGTGCGTGGCTTTTCAAATGACGCGTAAAAATGAGAAAAAATGAGCGTACCAAAGGTTATCCGTTTGTCGATAGGAATCATTGTCGAGTTGGGTACATTGTGCTGCTGAAGTCAAAAGATGAAAAGTGACCGAGTTTTGATGAAATCGACCCAATAGTCGATCAAATTGGCAACCAGATTCCTCGTTGAAAAAAATGAGATTACCCAGACGTTACAATGGAATACCTCGATTAAATATATACCATATATCAAAAAAGTGACCTAGACAAGAAACTGGAACTTAGACTTCCTTTCAGATAGTTCAGCTCAAGTAGAAAGAACCTGGAATTGCCTGATCGCTGTCGGACCTGGCAAGCCTAGGTTCGACAACGCGAATACAAAACTCGAGAGGGGATCGTGTCAACATCCGCGATGCAAAAGCTAGAAACGCGACCTCGCAGTAGCGATACCATCAAGGTCATGCCTACTGCGACGAAAGCTACGATGCCCGCTGATTCCCGACATGTAACGATGGGAACCCGCCTGTAGCGATCGCGGAGTCAAGAAGGATCTGAGATGCAGTCTCTTCCTCCAGATCAAGTTCGCCTTCGGCATCAGCGTCCCCCTCAGCATCAGCTTCGTCGTCCTCAATATCGCCTCCGTCGTTCGGATAGGAGGATGAGGGATTGTGCGGGGGATAACCGAGAGTCCCAGAGGCTGGCTCGTTTGTCTTTTCACCATCATCGGCATCAGGCTGAAGCAGCATTTCAATGGTAGCTTCATCGTCGTTGACGGCAGTTTCTTCAGTCTCATGAATAGCTGGTGTCGAGTCGACGTCCATAGGCAGTCCACCATCTTCAGAAGTAGCGACTTTGGCCAGATTAGCTATGGGCTGATCTTCAGACGCTCTCTTGGACCCTTCTGAGTGTGGTGGACAGTTTGGTTGTGTTCCAGAGACATCCTTAGACGGTAAATGAGGTAATGGTGATCTTGAGTAGACTTCCATAGAGGGAGAAAGCTGAAGAAGGGCCCTAGCCAAGGGTTCCTCATCGTCATTCCCACCTGGAGATCGTGAAGTCGAGGGTCTGTCCCCATTCCCAAGTTGTGAGGCTTGAGCAGAAATTCCTGGGGCTGGACCTGAAGACTTGTCGTTATCTAGACTCGTATTGTCTGCTGCTGCACTAGCGCCGACTGTCCTCCCGTCACCGGGAGGTAGCGCACTACTGATACTCGGTCTTGAGGGAGCAGAAGACGATATCAGTCGAGGTGCAGCTGTAGGAGTAATCACCACCGCCTTCCCACGCGTTTTCCGTGTCGTCGTAGTCTTGGGCTTGAATTTCTCCTTCTCCTTCTCCTTCTCCTTCTCCTTTTCCTTTTCCTTGGCCGACGGACGACCTCTCCTCCCTCTTCTTGTTCCCGTGCTTGACCTGGTCGGCGCGTAATCCTCGTCTCCTTTGCCATCATCACCCTCGGTCTCCCCCTCGTCCTGCACGTCCCGGGCTTTACCCTTGCCTCGCTGATCGTGCGAGCTAAACGCCGCTGCCTGATCTGCCAGAACGTGAAGCGCAGTCATCGCACTCTCCATGTCCTCCCGCTGATCACCGTTCCCGCTCCTACTACCAGACCCAGATCCATTACCACTACCCCCGTTCCTGCTGCTACCATTGATCGCAGCAGCAGCCGCAGCCGCAGCCGCAGCCGCAGCACGGGCACTCGCCACTCTCCTCCGCTTCGGTACAGGACTCTCAGGCTGCTCGACGACCGCAACGCCTCGTCGTCGTCCCTGTTCTGTCTGCACCGTTCCGTCAAGCGCCTCGGAGCTGCCATTGCCGCCGTTCCTGAGTCCCTTGCCGCCACCGCCACGACGAGCCTGAACACTCGTCTCGTCGTTGCCTCCTATCATTCGGGCAGCATCGATAAGCGACGACAAAGGTGTCGATGGGTTAGTCTGTGGCTGAGCGTGCTGAGCAGCCGGCGCGCCCGCTGCACTAAATTGTTGTTGTGATGTATCCTGCGTATTCGTACTCCAATTCCCCGTCTGTGGTCGCTGCGGCGCCTTCCGTTTCCCTTCCACCGGCGCCTCAATTGATACAAACGTAGTATTCACACGTGGCCCTGGCGGCGTAGGACTCCCACTTCCACTCGCATCTCTATCCAACCACGGGCTTCTCTCTCCCTTCTTCGGCGTCTGCGGTGGTGAACTCCCTGACCCTGCCTTGCCGTTGTTACTCGGGCCAGCCTCAACCACGTCCTGACGATAGTACGATAACCCTCCCGGCCCGCGTTCTGCAATTCTCTCTAACCGCTCCTTCTCGGCCTGCTCCCGCTCCCGCTCGCGCGCCATCCTCTCCCGCTCCCGCTCCCGTTTCTGCATATCGAGCTCCTTTTGGCGGTCACGTACGTACCCGGCCACAACACCGGCGCGCTCGCGGCCGATCTTACGTGCTGCGAGGAGGAGATGCTCCGTTCGTGCGTCAGAGGTGAGATGTGTTGGAGGTCCGCTGCGTTTGCCTTTCTTTGGTATAGAATTGGTGCGCCCAGGGGTAGGAGGTTCGGCTGCTGAGGTATCGGCTGGTTGGGGAGAGGATCGACGGATGGTGCGAACAGTTTGTAGCGGTTGTAGACCGGGGGTTGACACTTGAAATTCAAGTGTGGTGGGAGGAGCCGTAAGAGGTCCACCTATCGGCACTGTTGCAGGTTTACGATAGTGATCACCAGTAAAGGCTGGTCGAGTGGTGGGGGGAAGGACAGGCTGTGCCTGAAATTGGAAGAAAGAGCTAGGCTGGGTCTCTCCTTGCTCTTGTGGCCCCTGTTCATCGCGGACATTAGCAGAAAAAACAGGAACACGGGGTTCCTTCTTCTTTTTCTTCTTCGGTTTCGCTTTCTCTACGGCAGCCTGAATGCTAGGATACGGAACTCCTGATAGAACAGAGGTATGGTGAGAGATCGCCGTTGCTGTGGTCACAGGCTGCATCAGTAGGATGGGTCGAAGCTTGGTGATCTCGGCCTCGAGATGCTGGAGGCGAGACGACGTTTCGCTGAGCTGATATAACATTATCAGAACATACAAGTCTTTATGTAGTGAGAAAAATGACTTTTTCCCTCAGTGTTTTGTTCTCAGATTCGTATGCTGCACAATACCGGTCGATATCCTGTCACCCGCCATTAGAAACGTAGGACATTTGGCTTTGAGAGAAGAAATGACCTCTTTTGTTGGGCCGGACAATGACTTGCTTCGTTGTGCAATGAGCGCCTCTGCGATGCGCTCCCATCCGTCCCGTTGCGACATCCAGCGCCCTCGTTCTTCTTCCATTTGGCGAATCAGAAAGTCGCGTTGAGCCGTGAGACGAGATATCACTTCAGCCTGGCATATGAGCTGGCTAGAATCAACCAACGTCGACTCTGTTAGTCGCCGGACCTGAACCAGAAGGTGAACATTTAGTATCTAGTTGGCCGTGACGACTGATGATTTCGTACCATGTCGATCAGCTCTGTTTCCCTCTCAGTTAAATGAACCAGTCCTTGAGACGATGCTTTAAGTTCAGCAACCCGGTGGCGCATCTGAGCAATATCTGCCTCTGTGAGCGTCTCAGGAGTAGTACTACGCGGTCTGTTCTGAACAGAGTCCAGATGGAGAGGTGTCGGCGACGGAGACATGTCATTCAGGATATCGTGCAGTTCTAAATCTGGAAGTGTGGCGTCGTGCGCCGCCATAGCTCAGTGAGCGGATGGAAGGACGCCGCCTTTGTCTTTTTTGCAGACCTAGCACTCTAGAAACTCTAGAAATCGTGTCAAGCCAAATACTCCTAAACACTCTTAACCCGCGACCGATCACGTGCACTTAACTCTTGCCTAATGCGTTAAGATCACAAGGGGCCCTCAATTGATACGAAGAGTAATCCGCGATACATCGTGTTTACAGCTTCGTTTTAAGCTCGCTCTGCCTCTTCTGCCAAATTTCTCGCGCCATCTTACGCAAAAGCGTTTTTACTATCTTTCCCGATGCATTTTTCTCTGTAACATTCGCATCAAGCGATGATCAAGGTAAGGTCGGATGTATGCCTACCAAGTAATTCGTCCTGAACGATCACCATCACTGGTACTGCGAATCTAGGAAGACTGAGAGAGCCCTCCATTAGTGCTCTAGATTCTGGTGTGTGACGTAACAACTTGCCTCTTTGCCGCAATGGCTATCAGCGAGGCTTCTGTTACTTGGCCTTTGAACGCGGGTTTGACAGCCACGACTGCAGCTACAACTTCTCCTAGTCTTTCATGAGGCACCGCAACTGCAGCTGCCTCCATCACGCGATCGTCTGCATACAGCGCGTTCTCCACCGTCGTTGAATCCTTGAAACTCTATAAATACCCTCGTAAGTTGTCATCAATGACCAACTTACTATGTTTTCCCCTCCACGAATAATGATATCTTTAACTGCGTCGGTTCCACATCTCGTGAGCTTCGAATAACTAATATAGTTCCCAATCAACTCACGTCTATCTTTGATATAAAGGTAGCCTTCTTCGTCCACATAGCCAAGGTCGCCTGTCTTCATCCACCCGTCTTTCGTGACCGCCTATCACAACATTAGGAAAAAATCTCGATTTTCCACGACATACACTTGCCTTGTCCGTTGCCTCTGTTTTGGCTCCATATCAGTGGCCTGGCCGAAAATCCTAAAGATATCACTCGCCTGGATCTTGCCAGTATCCTTTCATAATGTTGATGCCCCTAATCCAAACTTCTCCTAGTTCACCCGGAGGCATAGCGATGCCTTCTTTCACGATCATGAGCTCATTGACTGGCGTTGGCAGACCACTATCAAGGTTGTAGCATCACATTCAAGTCTGGTTCAAAAGCATGCTAAACTCACGTGGATTGAGGGTGAGATATGCAGTCTTCCCCATCTGAGTACGTCACAGGTTCCATCAATACTCGGACAACCAGTCAAGTACACAGATACCTACTAATCCCCACGGCCAGACTGTTTGTTTCCGTCATTCCATACCCTTGGCTCCTATAGGTAAAACCAATTTTCATCAGATAAGTATGCCTAGATCAGCAGCTGCAAGTGCGCACAGTACAGCCGTCGGGAATAATTTCGTCGCCTTTTCTGCAAGGATATCGGGGGGAGATGCACCTCCGAAAGAGAATGATTCGAGTGGGTACCCAGAGCCAGCGAGAGACGTCTCTAGAAGGTCCATAACCATAGAAGGGACACTGCAATCCGCAAAAGGTAAGCATCTGACTGCGAGCATTGTCCGTCTTTGACATACCCGCCTGCCACGGTACAGTTTTCTTCTTTGATCAATCTCACAAGAGGTCAATCATACTTGCTACAACCAGATGCTTGGAAAATAGGCATTACCTGACACCTTCCTCTGGTATCCACCTACGCATGAGGACGACCTTCTGCCCCAAAAATGTGGCTATCATCTACAGAAGCATTAATAAATCACAGATATGGCACACTCTCTATGTGACATAGACATACCAATCGGCTCGACGAACCTGTAGCATGGAAAAATGGTACAGACAACAAGGATCCCTTCTGTGGACCCGCAAGTTTGACTGGCAGTATATTTTCTCCTTTCCTCAAGGCGGATCTCAAGCTGCCAACCAAGCACTAGAGACAGATCGAGTCAGTCATGGGTCTTAAGGTATGATCCGGTGCCAGCTTGACGTACGTTGAAGAGGTTTGTCAAGAACTGTCTCTGCGTACTCAATACTCCTTTCGGCATGCCAGTCGTTCCTACTCTATGTCAATGAAAGCATTGACAAGAAGGACTATGTATAACTCACCAGAAGTGAAGAGAATAGTAGCGTTATCCTCAGGCAAAATCCCCTCCTCTCCTCTACCCGTCTCAATCCCCTTTGTATCTCCAGCATACACAGCAAGCACCGCATTCCAGCACTCCATCCCATTCCACTTGCCTTTGCCCTCGTGCGAGTTGAATACAAGTATCCCATTGCTCTTGGCTGCTTTCTTGAGTTCCTCCACGGAGCCCTCCAAACGATCTGCGCGCTCGGGATCCACGATAACGAGCTTGCATTCTGTATGAACCAGACAGAAGAGAAGTTGATGCTGAGGTAACCAACTTGTTACAGCCAAAAAGGAATTCTAAGTGTGAATTCATATTTTGATGGGGCTGTACTCACGCGTTGACGAGAACAGAAACGGCGCCAATGAGGTCTCAACTACCATTCAGCCAGAATAACAAGGTCAGCTCGTTTACGACTCACGACACGCCCAAAACGCAACGACATAATCCGGACAATTTCTTGAACATATCCCAACCCGGTCACCTTATACGCAAATCATTATTCGGGCCTGATCCAAACCTCATAACAGAAAAACAATTTATACCTTTCTTCACGCCATACAAATCTCTTAAAACCCCTGCCGCTCTCACGGACTGTTCGAACGCTTGCTGAAACGAAATCCGCTGGTTCTCCAGGACGACGTAAGTCAAGCCCGCGTGTTCCGCCGCAGCCCAGAGCCAGAACGCGCGCATTGACGGATAGAGGCGCTTGTACACGCGTTGTAGGCGGCCTTCGACGTATCGAGTCTCGGTTTCGAGCAGGCTTCCGGGAGCAGTAATAATTGCGTCAGCTATGTTGAGGTTTAGCCCCGTTTCATTGACTACCCCGAGAGAGGGCTCACCTTCAGCGAGTGTACGCTGCGCATACCATGGCTTCTTCATAGTGTTTGCCACGTTAATGGTTGTTTATATCCTTAACCTCCAAAATTCCGAGTAAAAGAGAAGTTGCAAAGGCCCGGGTGACCAGTCTCTCTCCTATGGGAAAGCGATATCTGTAGAAGAATACCCAGGCCGGCCGTGGCTACTTAAAGACTCGGTTCTCTCAGGACGCCGGTCTCAAAGACATATCCCATGACTTACTTTTGTGGGAAGAGGATGTGCACTGCTGATCCACTGTAGATCCAGGATATATCAATGATGTCAGGAGTCGACCAGCACGACTTGCCAACTTTCGGGAGATGTCCCAGTATTTCTTAGTTCAGAGGACGACGAAAGACATATTACTGAAAGACAACCAGGTGACAAGCTCATGGCTTCGTGACGTAGACTTGCACAGGGTTATATACAGCCCCCGCCGGCACCAAAAACCACTCGTCAGGGGCCGCAAAGCTTATGTCATCGAACTTTCAAGGGTCCTTAGAACTTTTGGACCTTGCCTTTACGACATAATCAAAACATATCAGGCTCAAAAAAAATCTAGGCCGTCGTCTAACATTTGCATGCATGTGCGGACTCCGAATCGGCCAGTCACGAGGCACAAACGAAGCTCTTTGGAACGCACGGGGTGATGAATGGGGTGATGAATACCTTAAGCTTCGATGAATGCAGCGGATACATTCAACTCTATTGTCCCGCAGAGTTTCTACAAATATGAAAGATACTTCAAATCCTGTCGAGTCCGGGCTTTGTTGGTTCCATCCTCAGCAGAATCGTCTTGGACCTCTGGGATTTTTGTGCCTCTGATTCCAACAAATATCTCCAGATTAGGAGCCTGTGTCTCGAAATGGAATGTATCACGGGGTGCCGTGTCCTCGCGAAGGCACATCGCCTGGAGTCTCCCGAGACTACCCTTTATATTCTGGACGCATGGTTGTTATTTTTTTCTCGCTCTAGTTTACCCATTTCTCTAGGTTTACATATTTCACTCACTGCATCGCAGCTCGTAATATTTTCTAATTGAGTCGGAGTTGTGGTTATATCTTACAAACTTGGAAATCACACCTAGAAACCGCGTCTCGATCACGACCCCAAGTACGACTAAAGTGCGGTACACATACCAATCGGGCCGGGCTCAAGGTCATTCTATCCGAAACCCCCGTTAAACCGAACTCGAGGGCCCATGGCCCCGTACTTTAATTACATATAATTATGGCAATAACTGAATATAATTGACCCAGCATAATCGCTTTCCGCCGCGGCGCCTCAGTGTTCTGCCGGCTGTGTGTGAATTTCGAGCAGCATCTGCCAATGTCATAGTCAAAGTCCTTTTGATGGAATCTCATGCACCCTCCAGAAGACTGTCAACTTTTCTCCCGTTCATTTAGGACTCGGGTTAGCCGATCCCTGATAACTCGTCCTCGTGCGTCTCGCGCGAATTCCTTGACTATGATCTGCCATTCCACTGCATCTCGCGATGTCGCCGTCCACACACAGCTCAAACGCCATTTATGACGAATCACGAATGAGTTTCATTCAAACTACACGTTATCAAAGGTTTTCGATAAATAACGGAACGAGGTGAACAAATTTCGGAGATTGTAGTTGCTCAACTGACGAGAGAAAAAAGTCATCTCCCAGTCCCATCCGAGTGGGAACAACACCAACACCCTAACGGCGACATTTATTACTATCATCAAGGACTGCGACTGATTACTCCAGATGACATTCGAGATCCTCAAAAATTACAACATGTCCTCGAAGCTCGCGAGGACCATTTACAATGCTTGAACAGCAGTGTGGCACAACTACCCGACGATTGGGAATTAGTGCTATCCGATGTCACCGAAGAAGTTGCAGTTATCGGAATGTTTTCCAGAAGTCTTGGGCTCGAGTATGAATGGACGGAGGAACGAGGTCAGCCCTTTCTCTTCCCTGGTCAATGTACCCTCCTCTCAACCTCGTCTTTAATGTCAAAGGGTTGGAAGTCAAAAACTCTCCCGAATATTTCTGGTCGCACGTTGCCGAATATCCTTCACATCACCCAGAGCTCCCACCGAATACTGAGGCTGCATTCGCACAGGCATTAAGGAGTGGTACGCACGGCTTTCCCCTATCTTGATGGGAAGTAGCGCTCAAGAAGCCCTCTACAGCTAGGATCGCATTGACAGAGGGCGCGATCTTTCCCTTCTCAGAGTCCCAGATCAATCAGATAATAGCACGATATGAGAACTTGAAAGGTATGGACGGTATCGATATGTCATGAGCTCATACCATGACGTCTGATCGCCGTTCTGTTGACACCAGCCCTTCAAAGACAAGGCAAAAGTGTAGTCCCCTCGTTAGGATGGCTCATGGGTGCCGTAATGCCACTTGATGCGGTTGGAAGACCACGAAGCGACGAGGAACTCAATAACTTGATGCAGAGGATGAGCTTTTGAAGATAACTCAAGATATGGAGCGATGTTCGATTTTTTTCTGTATTTTATGTGAAATGTACTACATACAATTTGAACTAGGAACGTAGATCGACGGAAGCAAACACGGAAGTAAACGGCCCGGGAGCGAGAGACAGCGACGACCCAAATCAGATTAATAACACACGGTGGGTGCCACCTGGTGCCACACATGACCAAATCCGATAAAGAGCCTGTGTCAGGGGCGCATCCTTATGAGATCAGGATAGTCTGATGGATGGACTGATCTTACTGAAAGTTCGATTCAAGGTCATTTTTCTGATAAGATCTTGGGAAAATCGGGTAAGTAGTAATGAGGTGGCCACAACGCTAGTGGCGTGCTGGTTTGATTGTTCTATATCAGTTGAATCGAAACGACTACTTGGCCCTTCCGGATCTGGAGCATAAACATATTACCTCCAGAACTCCTCGCGTACAATATGTATTTTTATTATACTTACTCTGCCAAGTCTCCATCACGATGGCGATTATACTTACGCAAGGGAATTACCGACGATATTGGAAGGTTGGTCATCACAGCTGCCAGTGGTACTAAGTAAGTGTATATTGTTCCCGAGATAGGAGAACCGTCCGAACCTTATTGGACTCTTACCCGTTCTCGAAAGTTATTCGGTTCGCATAGTGTACCATACTATACGTTCATACACCTGCGGCACGCTGAAGAAGATAAAGGATCGCATTTTCAGTCCAAGTTCTAGCCGAAGCATTCAGTCTAAGGGTTCTAGCCGAACAACTCAAAAGGAGTACAATCATCAGTACAAGTCCGTACAACGATAATTTTAAGCACCACCGCCGCCCGCACCGCGCCACCATCGCACCGTCCCATCCTCACCTGCACTAACAAACGCACCAACAGATCCAGGACCCGGCAACTTCGGTCTCCACGAAACAGACCAGACCTCCCCTGTGTCTTGTATAGTTGATACCGCAGCACGCGCACCAATATCCCAGACTTTCATAGTTTTATCGGCAGAGCTACAATTCCCCAGTTAAAGAAAGACTGAGAAGGGAATAAGGGGGAGTGCACGTACCCTGAGAGTCCCAGCCGTCCGTCGGGGGATATGTCGGCGCTGAGAACCCAGGAGGAATGTCCTGTGAAGGAAGCAACTGTACCGCCGGGTGAGGAGCGCACGTCGTGAAGAACGAGGCGTTTGTCGTCTGAGGCACTTAGAAGGAGCTGAAGAGGAGATTAGATATAGATAGAGTGGGGAGAATTGGGGAGAGCATACGCTCGAATCAGGTGACCAGGCGAGGGAACGGACGTGCATTGCGTGGGAGTTGTATGTTGTAGCGAGCGAGGATGATTCGAGGTCGAAGATATATATCTGTCCCGTTTCGGACGACAGTGCAATCCTCTTGCCATCAGGGCTCTGTTTCGATAGATAATTGCTGAGGTAGGGAGCATAGAAGGCAAAGAACTGAAGCATACATGTGAGCAGTACATCCCGAATTTATGTCTTCCGGATGATAATGTGGTTAGTCGTTCACCAAAGTTTGCTACCCGCGCTGAACGGATAAAGACGTTCCCAGAACCGCCGGACGATGCGTACGTCTCACAATTCGGGTTCACAGATACAGACCATGCTGTTAAACCAATGATCAGACGCATACAAGGTAAGAAGAAGGCCAGAACGAACAAGGTTCTGCATCATCAGTCGATCGAACATAGCTCTCGAACTTTGCCGTGACCTCCCCTGTCGTCAGATCCCAAAGCGAGGTCAGCCCTTCGACGCTATTATAAATCGCACATTTTGCATCAGGAGCGACGGACAACGACACGAGTCCGAGCGTGTGTGAAGGGGGAAACGGCGCGTTAGGAGGGTGATGTTGGCCCGAGGCTGCTGACCACTGCTTGATGGATCCGTCAGCTGAGATGGAGAGCGTTGTGTCTGCCGATGTCCATGTTACACCCCAGACGGAGTCGGTGTGGGCTGCGACAGTCAGTGAGCTGACATCGAGCATACGAACTAAGAGAGATGGCTACGTTCTGAGCAGTCATGCGCGTGTAGAAAAGCAAGGCTCTGTAGGAGTTGCGGTTTACATTACATATTATTCGAAATCGGTGCATTCTCACCATTGTTGACGATGTTGAACGCGTCCTGGGCGTCGCGCGAGATGATTAGGAGTAGTCGGAGTTTCCCGATCGGAGCCTGAAATGAGCGGGGCATAACTGTGTTGCGCAAACCTTAATTTTTCCTCACATCAACGAAAGCGGACGAAGACATCGAAATCCCATTCAACCTAATTGCAATTCTTAAAGTGCGCTCTGTGTCTTAAGAATTGCTTTTGAAATGCTTATAGATGCTTCGCAAGATGTCCGACGCTGGAGATGACATTCCTGTTGACGCCCCCGCCCCCGACGTTGAGGTTGCCGCCGAGGCTCCCAAGGGGAAGCTTTCCGTCGAGGACGCCCTTCAAGTGCGTCCCAGACTCATTCCACTCTCTTTACTGCTTGCTCACAGTCCCCACAGCAAGTTTTGAAAAACGCTCTCGTCCACGACGGTCTTGCCCGTGGTCTCCGCGAGTGCGCCAAGGCCTTGGATAAGCGCCAGGCCCACCTCTGCGTTCTCGTCGAGACCTGCACTGAGGCTGAATACATCAAGCTCATTGAGGCTCTCTGTGCTGAGCACAAGATCAACCTCATTAAGGTCGGTGACGCCAAGGTCCTCGGTACCTGGGCCGGTCTTTGCAAGATTGATCGCGAGGGCAACCCGAGAAAAATTGTTGGATGCAGCTGTGTTGTTGTTAAGGACTACGGTGTTGAGAGCGAGGGTCTCCACGTCCTCCTTGACTACTTCAAGAACCGCTAAATGGTGAGTTTCATCGTCTTCGTTCCTCCGTCGCCCTTGGGCGACACGAGATGACAATACAGACTCCCTCAACTGAGGATTCGTCCTTTGAGGATTCAGTCTATCCGGAATCATTATATACTTGTCTGACACTTTCTTTGTCTCAACCGTCTTGTCGGACATTTGATTAATCTTCATTTCATAGATCAATTGTCATTATTGTAGTATCGCTGCCACCTACATGATATTCCAGAAACAGCTGTCAAAATCGCAATATGAGCATGAGTGCATGAGTACATAACTCCGGTGCTAGGTGCTGGTGTCCACTCTACGAGTGATGTGGCGTGACGTGACCCCTTTGGCTGCTTCCAGGTCGTTCGCTGTAATGGGCTTAGGGAAGGTGAAAGTCTGAAATTTGTACTCTTCTTTCATCATACGTGTTCATGCTGCATACTCAACACGCTCAGTTTGCTTGGGATTGGAAGTTTGTCTTTCGCCTTTCAATGGACTTCTAAGCACTCTGAAAGTAAAACTTCGCTTAGTTCGTGCAAGCAGACCTCTGATCACGTCATTTTTGACTTTCCACATCGCACCATTGAATCGCCTCTAGATGGATTAATTATCATCGTCGAGTAGAGGCTGGGGAACTTACTAACTCTTCAACATGAATCGTCACACAAATGAATGAGTTCAACACCGCCATGCATGCTGTCCTTCCCATTTATGTGCAAGCAGGCTAACCCAGGTCCACACGACATAGGGCGCAGTGACATTCGGTACTTTGAGCATGAACGTTTTGCACATGCATGACCACAACGGAGTCGGAGCCATCCTGGACGTGTGTACGTATCTCTTGGCCTTCGAGTTATTTTAATGGGATACTATCTGTAGAGTCGACACTTCTACCATGTATACTGCCAGGACGAGGCCCAAGGCAAGGTTTATCTGAAGGCTCATGCGAGAATCTTTCACTGAGTTTTGTAACGGTCATTTGGGGGTTGTGAGTATGGGGCAAGGGTGGTAAATCAATCTCACACATAGACCTACAACTATACTCTAGAATGATTGACTTTATGCTCATTTATATAACCAGAGTCCACGCAAATGAGGTTAAGGAACTGCGTTGGTCAGCTCCAAGGAGTACGGCACATCCATGTCCCATACCGCAGGCGTGAACGACCTCTACAAAGAGGACGTCGTCGAGTAGTTCGCAAATCAGCAACTATATGGTGTGAGTTGGGTATCATCTCATATCACGAGGTCTCGAGCACGCCTACGACGCGTGGATGTGCAGTAGTAGAAATCGTTGCGATGCGCAAAGCAACGGCGACATACAACTTGTATTCTACCATGGTATTGACAACGCAATCCACTGAAAAGTCGGGCCTGAGCTGTTCGCCCAGAGAATCAATGGGTTGCGTTCTACGAGCATGATCCATATTGGCCCTGCACTGCTTGATCATATCTTGAGACCATTCGGTTGATTTTTACTGCAGCGGAAAAACGAGTGGTTTCTTCATTGGCAAATTTGATCCTCCGATATTCAATCTGGAGAATTGCTTGGGTCTTCCTCATACATTGCATGAGTTGTGTCGTATCATCATTCATTCATACCCATGCTCATTACCTCGAGGTAAAACCATTCAAAGCTCTCTTCCCAAGGCTAAGGTTCGCTTCACAATGATGGCCTCCTGACCTGAAAGCTGAGTGCATCGCATGGAGAGATATAAAATCGGGCTGCATCAGTAACAATAATAGTTGATACTTCATTCCTTATGTAGATAGATTTTTCCTTTCATTCACTATCTGCCACTTTCATGATATGATTCTTTACAACTGAAAAAGCTACAACAGTAGTAGTCTATGACTATAACTGAGTATCTACTGAACTTCTCCATTCATCTGTCCATCATTGACTGAGAGCCTGCAATACTAATACTTCCAACTTTCCAGTTTACTGTAGATTGGATGATGCAAGAATGCCTGCTTCTATGTGAGCCTTTGTGATTTGTTGTTCAAGGTCCTGTGCCTCTTCCAGTTTTCCGGCCTTTTGGAAAGTCGCAGCAAGATTTGTCATGGCTTGGATTGTGTCAGGATGCTTGCTTCCAAATGCCTCTATACGAGTTTTCAAGACTTCTTGTTCAAGGTCCTGTGCCTCTTCCAGCTTTCCATCCATTTGATAAGTTACAGCAAGATCTGCCTTGGCTTGAACAGTATAGATATGGCTACTTCCAAGTGTTTCTGTCCGAGCTGTCAAGACTTCATGCTGAAGATCCTTTGCTTCTTGCAGCTTTCCAGCCTTTTGGAAAGTTACAGCAAGATCTGCCTTGGCTTGAATAGTATAGATATGGCTACTTCCAAGTGCTTCTGTTCGAACTGTTAAAACCTCATGTTGAAGATCCTGTGCCTCTTGCAGCTTTCCAGCACTTTGCAGTGTTATAGCAAGATTTGTCTTGGCTCGGATAGTGTCAGGATGTTTGTCTCCGAATGCCTTCTTTTGAGCTTTCAAAAGTTTCTGTTCAATGCTCTCTGCTTCATCCAAGTTTCCAAGTTTCTGAAGTGTTACAG
>JABCKS010000421.1:0-11659 GCA_018851325.1 Termitomyces sp. DKA19 | reverse complement strand
AAATAACTCACCTCTGCCAGTCAAAGTCGTAGCCTCCGCAAGGTACCACTGTTGAGATGAGAAAAACCATGTACGAATGCTACTTCCGATAGTAGATCCAACAGAGAGAACGAGGAGAAGGATGAACAAGAAAACAATTTGTACATTGACCTGCCTTTCCACAGCAGTCCGTTTGATAGGTGCAGCACTAAAAGAAAAATCAGGAGTACAATTATGATAAAACAAGGTAAACTCACGTCGCATTTCGCATCAATTTAGTCTCATGCCCAGTGAAGACCACCAGACCATATACCCAATGTGTATTTCGAATTTGTGCCCCGCGCAATAGCATCTGGTCTGGCCCTAAAGACACTTGTCTTGGCATCCCTTCAGGAGTAATGAGATCCAGTGTTCCCTCGTACGTATAGAGAGAATTGTTCGGATGTTCGGAGCGGAGAGAGCCACGCAGCGTGTCTACAAGAGACGGGGTTATGAGCGAGGATGTATGCGGTGATGCCTGCTTGATCTTGAGGTTGGTCTCTCTGTTGACGTATGAGAATTGTAGTTAGACTAGTGCAAAATTTTCACGCACCCGTCCAGATTCGACGTTTCGATATAGCAAAGGCCCTCCGGTTCGCTTGAACTTAGAAGAATCATGTCGGCAGGAATGAAATCGTCACTTTCCAAGCGGACAACATCCCCGACCTTGATATCCTTCCACTTCTTCTCTGCAAAAATTGATTGAGAAGTAAGGACTTTCCCTTTCCGTGCATTGAGTTCAGCGTCTGATTGATGTCGTTTCTAAGGGTCGATGAGAGCGAGATCAATCATATCTAAATTCCTAGGCTTACTAGGTCTTCCTGTACTTCTTTGAAAGCTGAGGCCAACAGAACTATCGCCAGCGGTACAATTGTAGTATACCGATTTGTGGGTGATACACCAGGGATTTGTTGAATACATGCCGTGAAAAGGAAGAACAAATTGGCGTATTTGGAGAATTGTTCTGAAGGGCATTGAAGTTCGGCATATACGCGATTTCAAACTGAACGTACCGAACAGGAACTTAGGCACAAAAGTGACAAGGTTGTATTTGGATGTCGAAACAGAATTAGAAGAAAAATCGCTGTTGGCTGCGCTATTATTGAGTGCAATAATCCGCTCTCCTGTAAGGACCTTTTCCTTTTGCCATGGCCACTTCCAATTTCGCTTCTTAGTTGGAGGCTTTGCAGGTTTAGTCGGAAGCGTGCCAGCTGGTTGAAAGTCATCGTCGTCGAAATTCCAACCCGGCGGAACTCCGTCACCCAAGCTTAACTTTGAAGAACCTGCACCGGCAGGTGGGACCGCAGAACGAGCTAGAGGCAGACCACTGTCTTGAGACTGCATTGCTTTCCGTCTACCAAACGCGGAGTCTAGCACATTGTCGTCATCATCATCGAAAAACGGATCCATTGCCGGCTGTGGTTGGTCGGAATAAGGACTCATTGAGGAAGACGGAGGGTATCCATTATAGAGATCATTAGCTGGCTGGTAACGAGTGGCTGGGTTTGCACCAGACACCAGCCGTCGGAAGTCGTCAGTCATGACGGTTGGGATATTTAGGTGAGGGTGTCTGTCGCCAAGAGGGAAACCGCGCCGTGTACTATCATCACTTGATCCAAACATGGAAACTGAGCAATTCTTATTCTGCGTTATGCGTATATGTATACAATGACTTATTCCCCTCCCAATGCGTGAAGGGTCTTGGTATGAGACAATATAACAATGACCGGGGAACGTTACAGTAGGTGTGAATTTGAGTCCATAAAGATCACAAGAACATGCTGCAAGCCCTCATACAAGGTACAGTATACTCAGACACGATGAGCTCCATCCTGATTTCCAGCAGCATGAAGATTGCTCTC
Organism: Termitomyces sp. DKA19; assembly: GCA_018851325.1. NCBI lineage: Eukaryota > Fungi > Basidiomycota > Agaricomycetes > Agaricales > Lyophyllaceae > Termitomyces > Termitomyces sp. DKA19. The sequence continues at coordinate 9,779 of JABCKS010000421.1, read as the reverse complement.
ATACACGTATGGAACGTTTGTGAGGTATGAGAAATGCATGAGGGACTGGTGCGTAGACCGGTTTGACTTTCAAAGCCATGTCCTTGTCTTGCTTTTGCTTGAGGAGTCTGTTTTGTATGTCGAGACAATGTAACAAGCATCTTCGCGATAACCAGTCAATGTAGGACCGTAAACCACACACAACTCGACGCACATGTTTAAACCACAACCGGAATGATAGCTGAGGCTATAATGACTCCTTGAGGTATTCTGGCAATTTCTGAGCATATATCATAGATCCATTGCTCGGGATGAGCCAGTCTGAGCCAGTCATGTGTCTGAGGCTATAGAAGCTAATGAGACTGTAGACCGTCACTGCGATCTGGAGGATGAGCGTCACGTAGAGGACGAAGAGATGTCCTGATGGCTCCTATTTTCTTTGCAAGAGCCCCAATGAAGCTGATTGATCGTTAATACATTAGACCTTTACTCAAACAGACTCAAGCATATAAAAGCGCTCACCGTATAAACAACTCCGATAAGGATGATGGGCGTCTTGGGTTCTGGGTGAGCTGAGATTCTAGCGAGTGTGTTTTGAATACAGAAAAAAATACGATAGGTATTAGAAAACACACCGGTATTCGCGTCAAAAAGGGACCATTTGAGTGGATCCTGTGATGAGGAATTGGATGAACGCAATGATAAAGACACCAAGACGAAAAAGCAGACAACAAAGAAATTTGGCAGTCATTGAGGAGTGATGGGGTTGGATATGGGATATGGTAGGATTTTATCATCACCCATGCTGGACAAGCATGACTGGCTCGACGCTCAGGGACGGAGACTTGGCGATTTGACGCTGTACCTTGGCGATTGAGGCTGTGTTACCCGCGAACACCGCGTTGTTTGTGGCTCTTTGCTCCCAAGGATCGATACGCGCCCAAGGGCTAGCTGTTGTCCATTCAGATCCTCACCATTTGTCACGGAAGCATGCAAAGGCACAGTTTCACCGCCCTTAACTCCGTTTTCGTCGTCGACTCCGAATACCAGTTTGTCAAGGAGCTCGGTCAGGGCGCGTATGGATGTGTTGTGGCTGCCACCCATCGTAGATCAGGCGAAGGATGCGCCATTAAAAAGATCACTAACATCAACACCAAGGTTCTTTGCGTTGCCCCTTATTGCAGTGCTTTCACCTCATCTCCGCATTTCAGCGTATCCTCACCAAGAGGTGCTTACGCGAAATCAGGTATGCGCCCAAGATCCTGTTAGACGCCGCTGACTTGGGATGACCAGGCTCTTGCATCACTTCCGTGGGCACAAGAACGTGTGTTCTGTGTTCCGTATGGAATGCCTTCACGGAGTCTGACTCTTTTTAGATTACATGCCTGTATGATATGGACATCGTCTTCCAACCGAGCGGGAACTTCGATGAAGTCTATCTCTATGTAAAGTACATCACTTTCGATACCGATGTATCTTACCATTTCTCTATTAGGAAGAGCTTATGGAGGCGGATCTCCATGCGATCGTGAGTATGAGGACCTCAACTGGACAATCTTCCTCATTAAACACCCGATCATAGATCCGCTCAAGGCAACCCCTGACGGATGCCCACTTTCAATCCTTCTTATACCAAACGCTTTGCGGATTAAAGTACATACACTCTGCCAACGTTTTGCATCGCGATCTCAAGCCTGGCAATCTCCTTGTCAATGCTGATTGTGACCTCAAGATCTGTGACTTCGGACTGGCGAGAGGTTATACCCCAGGTGGAGGGACATCTCGTGCGGCTGGAAATCAAGGTTTCATGACTGAATATGTTGCTACTCGGTGGTACCGAGCGCCTGAGATCATGTTGAGTTTCGGCAATTATGTGAGATACTTATTTAAATGCAGTTATATGTATCAGTCTGATCACCACCTAAATAGACCACGGCTATAGATGTTTGGTCAGTCGGTTGTATCCTGGCTGAGCTGCTCGGAGGGAAGCCAATCTTCAAAGGTCGCGAGTAAGACATGGAGACCGCTCCTTATTGGGAAACGTGGCGCTGATTAATTCATAGTTATGTCGATCAGCTTAATCAAGTCCTTCACTATCTCGGAACACCATCAGAAGACACTTTGCGACGCGTCGGTTCTCCGCGCGTATGTTAGCTTGTCCTTGCAGATGCCCTTTATTGAAATATCAGTCGCATAGGCTCAAGATTACATTCGGTCGCTTCCGATCAAACCAAGGGTCCCATTTTCAACCCTCTTCCCTTATGCAAATCCCCTAGCCACAGATCTTCTCTCGCAGATGCTGTGTTTCGACCCGGCTAAAAGAATCAGCTGTGAGCAGGCTTTGAATCACCCGTACTTCCAGGTCTGGCATGACCCTGCTGATGAGCCTGTCTGCGAGAAGGTGCGTTCGTCTCAGACCCACGACATCATTCGATATGATCCTCAAAGTCTGAACTCAGAAATTCGATTTTGGCTTTGAAGAGGAAGATAGCATCGATGGTATGAAAAAGCTCATCGTCGAAGAAGTCAACGACTTCCGCGCCGAAGTTCGTGCTCAAGCAAGAGCGTCCGGGCAGATACGCCGCCAAGAGAGGTTTGTTACTGTCTTATATATGACACTTTGCTCAACGTCGCAGTTTACCAATTCCCTCGCGAGAGGAAATTCTCAGTTCCCCTGTTCAGGAACATGGACCTATGCATGGGGCCACTTCTTCGTTCACTGCGCCGGTACCAGTTGATCGCCCTGCCAGCCCCATCATGGATGATCCTAGTGAAGAACTTGAGCGCGAATTGGCCAGCACCCATCTCGGTGGTGGCATCAGAGCGTAAAGTATTCTATGTGGATGGAAAGTTTATCTGATTTCAGTGATTTGAATCTATGTAGTAGTATCGATATCCTGTATTTACATTTTTCTGTGTGGAATCAGTTACTTACTCGAATGGACTTTCTCATGATTTTATATTTGGCCTTCCCACAGATACTTGAAAATAATGACATGATCGAGGTGAGATGTTAGGTTTGTTGGTACAAATATTACTATGTACATGATTGTGAGTCTTCCAAGTCTTGCAAAAGAATCGGAAGAAGTGTTATGTAAAAGAGGTGTATTATCGCTCACAGGAACATCAAAGCTGGCGATTTTCGTGGGAGACCGGGGATGACCCAGTGTACGAACAACCTGGCCAGTGTTCTTGTTAAGTGCAATGGGCCGAGCTTGAGTATAATGACTAACTTTAGCTGATTCATGAGCCATGGACCAAGCCATGTCAGGATAACTCTTCCACATTCTCAGAGATGTGACAACACATGCAAGTGTATGGATATGGAAACCAACTTCGGATACATTCAAGATCGAGATGTTACAAGAATAGTAGTAGTATTTGTAGAGCCAAATCAGGGTCAAATCCTAAAGTTTCCCAATCGTGTAAACGGCTGTACAGGTTGTAAATCCATGTTTCGTCTTAGCCTTCGTGAATTTCTCAGATCATTGTCACTGCCTGTACAAATGCCAGGACTTTATCTAGGTCCTTGCCTTTGCGATCTTCAGTTTCAACTCCGCTGCTCACGTCGACAGCCCATGGACGAACTGTTTTGATTGCTTCTGTGACATTGGTGGGGTTGAGGCCACCGGCAAGAATGACGGGAAGAGGAAACTTGGAAGGGACAGCTTTAATTGCAGCCGCAGCCACATAATTGCCTTCCTTCTGTTCCCCATTGTCCGTCGATGGAACTGATTGATTGGGAGGAGAGTAAGAGTGAGCTGTTCTTACTATTTCTCCAGCATCGACAACGCTCCTGGCAAAGTCCCAGTCAACAACCTTTCCAGAGCCCCCACTGAGATTGCTGCCATCATCTCGCAGACTGTCTAGGAGTACGAACTGATGAGCACCAGCTCTCGAGATACCATTGGCACTAGATCCTTTTCCAACATGGAAGACGCGAATGACAGGTACAGGGATGTGATGCGCCAAATCAATAGGTTCAGACCCATGAAGTTGGACGAGATCCAACTGAGCGTAAGAGACGGCGTGAAGGATTTCCGTGAGAGGAGCATCTTGGAAGACACCGACCAAAAGGGGGCGTGATGCAGAGACAGAGAGCCGTGATGCATGAGCACTGAACCACGGACTATTGCCAACCTCGGGTGGAGGCGAAGCTGAAGCAATCGAATAGCGCAGAGTCCGGATTGCTGCTGATATGTCTTTGGCAGTTTCCATATCAATATGACTTTTCGCCCTCTTCACAAACATCAAACCAAGCATATCGGCACCAGCCTGAGCAACAGCGAGCGCTTCGCCTTTGGACCGAATGCCGCAGATTTTCACTAACGGCCGAGTCTCTCGCCATAACGGCAAGGAGTCTGATTGGGCTGGTAACGAAAGAAGATGACGAATGAACGAAGCAGGATCTTCTGCACGCATGAGACTCTCGCCGATCAAGACGGCTTTCACATTGTCGGATGAATATCGCTGGATATCTTCAGGTGAAGAGATTCCACTCAAGGCACACAGAACCACGTCCTTCCCCTTGATCATATCACTCAAGCGGCTAGTCGTCCCCATATCGACCTTGAAATCATGGAGATTCCTGTTATTAACCCCGATGACTTTGGCTGGTAGCGCGAGAGCCAGCTCCATCTCCTTTGCATTGTTAACTTCAACCAACGGCTCCATCCCCAATTCCAGGCTATATTTGTACAAATCTCTAAGCAGGGCTTGGGGGAGCATGCTCACGATGAGCAAGACGGTGTCTGCACCCCAGATGCGTGCTTCAAGCACCTGATAACGGCTTAAGATAAAGTCCTTTCGAAGAATGGCTGGCCTGTTCGGAAGGTGCGCTACGCTAAGACGGGCATGAAGCATGTCCTGTAACGACCCTTTAAACCATTGAGGTTCAGTTAAGACGGATATGGTTTGTGCACCGGCAAGAGCATATGTCAAAGCCTGAGCGGCAGGAGATGTAGAGAGGGAGATGGGGCCTTTGGAGGGAGAAGCACGTTTGATCTCAGCAAACAGAGCTGGTCTATCTGATTGTGTCTGTTTTATGCGATGCAGAAACGGGATTAGTGGCGGTGCGATGTTGAGATGATAAAGGGTTTCCAGGTCAGTAAAGGTCGTCCCAGGAGTCGACTGGGCTAAGGCAACGTCCTTAGACCGCTGTGCATAGATCTTTTCGAGTATCGTGAGCGCCTTCGCCGCGACACTCGCGTCTGAGGCGATTTCTTTCGAAAGAGCTTCTACAGGAAACGGTGGGAGGGTGTTATCGAGAACATCTAAGTGAGGGTTGTCTTCCCAGAGTCCACCCCGTAAAGAGAGAAAGTTGCGGATAAGGTCGTCTCCACCGTCGCTGAGAATACTCTCCGGATGATATTGGACAGCCTCTAAGGTATATTTGCGATGGCGTACACCCATGATGACCCCAGAATCAGAGATAGACGTGATGGAAAGATCTGGGGGCAATGTAGCATGAGACGCGCTCAGAGAATGGTAACGTATAGACTTGATTCCTTGAGGAATTCCTTTGAAACACCCTCGATTGTCGTGGCGAATGCTACTGACTTTGCCGTGCATTATCTCTCCGGCATATCTGAAAGGCATCAGTTGGATCATAATGCTTGACTGGGCAGATTCTGAACAGAAACACTTACCCAATTTCTCCTCCATGTAAGTCTACGAGACATTCGAGCCCCATGCAGACCCCAAGTACAGGAACCTTGCCTTTGAAATAATCAATGGCAGCCTTGGATATTCCCGAGTCGGTTTGTGGATGGCCTGGTCCCGGTGAGATTATCAAAGAGTTGATTTTTAATTGTGGGAAGGATTCAGGCTGAATGGCATCGTTCCTGATGACGGTGACATTGGCTCCTAGAAGAGATATCTGTTGGTAGAGATTCCATGTAAACGAGTCAAAATTGTCGATCATAAGAACGTCAATATGTTCAGCCAGGGCTGGCGGAAGTGGGGATGCGGACATGATGACAAAGACGAAATAAGGACGGATAGAATGCAACAAGAATACTTATAAGTAGCGAGCCTGTTTGCACCAGGTAAATATAAGTGTGGTCACTCCAGTCACTCAAAGCCTTACAAAGAACGTCTCCGGAGAAGTCAAAACACGATCACCGGCGACAACCGATCAAAGTTGTTTGGTACCTTTCGATACGCGAGATGTACTCAAGCATCAAAACACTTCGAAACAGATTGGACCTTTGAAACTATCAACAAGATTGAACTACACGATATATCAAGATCAAGAGGAAGGTGAGTCCTGATGACCCAACAGATAAGAAAATACATTGAATGCAGCCCAAGGAACAAATTCTATGCAAGAGAATTTGTATCAGAAGCAGTATAACAACAGTCGCAGGCTTACGAGGAGTCATGTGTCCACTGAAGAAGAATTCAACGTCTATGACACGTAATAATTAATCAGTATGATCGCACCCCCTTCGTCAAATGAGAACGTACAAGCGAGCCCCCGTTCGATATGCATGTTTCCATATACTCCCATATCCTTAATCAGGAAGTTCTCGGATTCAATCGGTGTTTGAAAGCCTTGAGCGCCCCCCCAAGTCATGTTCCTGTGCAAAATCGATGTTGACGAACACATGACTCAAGACATTTTCAAAACGTACTGGATTGCAATGCGAGTCCCCTCAGCTACAAGAATGAAGTCCTGGGATCATGGATGTCGTTTCTAGACTGCTCAAGGACGTGTAGAAATTGACAATGCGTACTGCTAAGCCGTGTACAATGACTGTCCGAACCGATTTCTCTATAACATTTGGCAGAACACTCAAGGTAGATGGAATTGATTGGTCATTCCCTGGACGCCCAGTTGTCGCGTTGATGTAAACCGAACGGCTTGAGCATGTACTCCAAGTGATGTGAGGTGCGTGAATAGCGTCTTGGACCTAGGGACACAGCATTACCCCGATGCATGGCGTTCAGGTCAGTTTCGACTTACATCGGTCCTGAGATGATGCAAGTAAGTATGGTAGATGTAACAAGATTCATTACGTACCGGTTGAAGTAAATGAACTCCTGAGTGGAACGGGGGAAACCTAGAACACTCCCTGACATGATCCATGATATCAGTAAGCATCAGCATTAGCGAACAAGACGACTTTACACATGATGGGCCAGGTGTCGGAAACTCTGATGTAGATCAGTACTATGAACGACGCCCATCTCGTTACGGAATTACCGATAAACATCGAACGCCGGATTGAGACTACATTGTAGTTGCAGAGCAAGTACAAAAAAAGAGAGATAGGAGCGCACAGGCCAATAGCGCGTTGTATGAGGCTATGGATTCGGCATGCCCGAGTCACTGTGAACGTGCCGTTCGTCGCAACAGGAAGTGGAAGTTGTCCTTTCGGCGGAAACGTTACAAATTGATCAAGGTAATCCGTATAACCGCATTCATCGGATATCGTCTGAAGGGTTTCCCAAAAGGTGCTATTGAAGGGGAAAAGGTTCTTGTTGGCCTGAAAGAAGTATGTTTGAACGAAGTCATCAGTCCCTAACCCGAAAGATCGGTTACCTGAGCAAAGCGAAGCGCGGGAATTTCCTGTTGAACAACATCGTACGAAAGCGACGGGTCCGCGATCCATATCCCCTTCAGATCAAGGTCAAGTCCTGGATGTTCAAAGATCCAGTTAGCAATATAGGGGACATCTGTCAGAAATAAAATTCATGTTTTGATTTCTCAGTCCAAGGATTCCTTACAAAATCCCGCATACTAGTCTCTATCAGCAGGATTCGGAGAACAACGAAAAGCAAAACTAACACTTTCCCCGGTTAAATATAGATCATTCCCCTTGAGTTCACTGAATACTTCCAAAAATTGACCCAAAAATCCAGTCAGTTGAGCTGCCAGTTCGTCATCATTGGTGATATTCGGAGTGCCTTGAGTAAATCCAGTCTGAAATTGAGATCAACGAACCACGATCAAAGTGGAAATTAGTAGTGCATACCCCGACAGGTTGTTCCACCCAGAGGACATGGGATAGGTTGGTCCAGGACCACGGATTGCTATGATGCTTTAGGTTAAGAGGGGTATATGAGAAAAAGTTGCCTGAATTGAATTGCTCACAGTGTGGGCTTGGCTTGACCCCATGACCACGCTTTATAATAGTCAAGATAAAGTGGGAATCACGGTGATGATTATACATACAAATCGGACCGTTCTCTTGCAAGAACCCCTCGAGGGACGAACAACCCGGACCGCCTTGATTTTAAAAGCTGTTTATCAATCCTCGTGATCACTGACACAAATTGAACCCACCATTCGTCCAAAACGTAAGAGTCTTTGCATTTGACGCATTGTTAGTGGGCCAAAACCTATCAACTTCTCAGTTGACGCTATACAAGCAGAGTTTATGTCAATACCAAAAAAACAGCTTTCGTGTCTCGTTCGGATCCCCAGAAATGGGCATCAACCCAGCATAGGATGGCCCAGCGTCGAAGTCAACTGAGATGAAAATTATTCAAGGAGGCTGAAAATGACGCAATTTGACTCGCCTTCAGGTATCTTAGTTCCATCAACAAAAAACTGCTCTGCAGCAGGATTACTGAAGGTTATCGTAGAGGGCAGCTTTGAAGCCTCGAGGTTTGATGTGGGTCCCAAGAAGTCACGCATCCGCTGCATTTGCTCCTGCTGAATAGCTATGGTATCGTCCATCCCCGACATAGCGCTTCCGGAAGCCGCATCGCCACGAACTGCTGCGACGATCCCCAGGAATACAGAACAATAACGTCTGAATGACATACTACTGGAAGCAAATCGTTAGAAAAGTTGAGGAGAAAATGCTGAAAAAGTTGGGCTGATGTTTAAACCATTTTTGCAATGTGGAATTTATAGTGATTCTACATCACAAGAATAGAAGCAAGGCGCGAGGAAATGTTATCAGAAGGTGAGCATTCACCAAGGTATCGCGTGAATATTGAACAATAATAAGACCTAACCTGGTGATCTTGCTTTCTCTTCGAGTACTCTTCCTCCTCCTAAGGTCCTAGGCTGAAAGGTTATGCCACAGATGCCATCGAAATCGGGCATTGACCAGCAATGTAGACATTCAACCTTTGTTTCAACCTCGCAGTAAGGGGTGTAATCTTTTTAAAAATAAGATCACGATGCCACATGTGAAGAAGTTGACGAAAAGCGCAAGAAGGCGAGAATCATAACCTTTGATAAGGAATTCACAGGTCAGTGCCATGAGTCTGAAAACTACAGAAGCCGTTGAAGACAGAATACATCCGACTCCAAGTGACCATTAGATTTGGAAAGCCAATCTAAACTAGAATAAACTGAGTTCCGAATAAGGCAGACAGTGTCATAATGGAAGAAATTGGATTCTCGTGGGCCAATCATAGGAGATTTTGAATATTAGACACTTACAAAACCATAAGCACCAAAGCATCAAGTAATAAATACTAGGTGTTTGACCATGCCTTCGGCATGGATGCTTGGTCTTAGTCTCAGTTTGATAGCTACTAGGTGTTTTGACCATGCCTTCAGCATGGATGCCTGGTCTTAGTCTCAGTCTTTTATATATATTATTTGTGCAATTTATACAAACTGCTACAATTATGCTACTGTCCAAGTACAAAATTATTAAGTGGGCCTTGAGTTTTCAACTCAATGCTTAGTCCCAGCTTTGACCTTGCTGTGCTCAGTTGGAGCCTTAAGTTTTAAAACTCAATGCTTAGTCCTAGCTCTAATCTTTCTGCACTCAGTTAGAGCCTTGAGTTTTAAAACTCAATGCTTAGTCTCAGCTCTAACCTTGCTGCACTCA
>JABCKS010000420.1:0-19481 GCA_018851325.1 Termitomyces sp. DKA19 | reverse complement strand
GTAAGGTGAGGTGAGGTAAGGTGAGGTAAGGTAAGGTGAGGTGAGGTGAAATGAGTGAAATGGAATGACCTCTAACATTACTCCTACTTTAGAGTGCAATATCTTAATGTTCCTGAATTGTCTAGTCTGTCACAGAGATGAGAAAAATGCCTTAGATTGCTTTTGGGGCATTGAGGTGTCTGGTAAAATTCTTGAACTCAAGCTAGTGCATATATATTTTTCTGTGGTTCCCAGGAGATGTATTTAATGCCATATTCCCTCCACTTTACCTTAAACTATAACTTTCCTCAAAACACTCTGCTGTCCAATATCTCTTCCACCTCATACTCCTCATTATTGACTAGCACTAGTAGTGGCAGTGGTTTTGAGTGTCAACCAGAGATAGGGTCTTTTGTAGCTGGGAATAGTTTTACTGTATTGAAAACTGAATGCAACTGCCATAGACTAGTAGGGAGCTTCAACTAGTAAGCTAGTAGCCCTACCTGTCTTTCCACCTTAAATGGCCCTAGATGATAGTGGGACAACTTTTGTGATGGTTGTGTCATTTGAATGTCTGAACTGTCCAAATAGACCCAATCTTCTGGTTTGTACACTGGAGCTGGTATTCATCCTCTGTCATAGTACTATACCATGCCCTTTTTGCTTTTGCTAGTGCCACCTTTGCCTCCTCTTGTGCCCTCCTCATCTTCTCCACAAACTCATTCACCATCTTATTTTCTGAGGGTCTGTTCAGTGCTCAAAACTCATGCATGGATATTGGCCAGTGTTTAAAAAGAAGGGTGTTATCTGAGTGGAGGAGTGAACATGATTGTTGTACTAAGATTTTGCATTTGGCAAGAGGTCATCTCAATTTTCTTATCTCATTGCAGAACAGTCACAAATACTACTCCAGTTCTTAATTCATCTACTCCATCTGTCTGTCTGACTGAGAATGATAAGCTATGGTGGTGTATATTCCCAGCAATTGGTATAGCTCCTAAGTGAACTCAGCCACAAATTGAGGGTCTCTGTCCAAGACATACCTATCTGAGAGTCTATGAAGCTTCTAGACATTTTTCCAGTACAGGTTAGCAGCTTCCAATGCAGAGCAAGTGGTGTAGGTCAGAATAAAGTATGCTTATTTTTCATAGAAGTCTACTACCACCATGACTACATTGTACCCATGAGTGTCTGGAAGTTCAACAATGAAATCCACTGATGCCACACTCTAACAACTGGCAGGGATTAGTAGGAGGTGGAACTGGCCTATGGGTGCCTCTTAACTGTTAGAGAGTAAGCATATCTATGCATTCTAGTATTGACATCATGTGTGTTCATCTTCATTCCCTTACATATGTCTTTTATATTAGTCATACCTTATCTAGGTAATAATATAGTTTGTTTCACATTAATATGCACAATACTGAGTGTATTCTGGCTTTATCTAGTTTACTTATAACTATGCCTCTTCACTGCACATTGATCTTTGAAAGGTTATGGGCCCTATTGCCTAACACCAAATCAAGATCAGATGAACTTACAGGAAGCATATGCCTTCCACTTCCAGCTACAAAACTTAGCCCCCAATTTTCCCAAGATCATTCAGATCACTTCTGGACCTACTCAGTACCTCAAGCACCTATACCTCACATCATAACATGTCATAATCAGAAGTTGCTATCTGTCCAGTCCTCACTGGACCCAATAACTTCCAGATATGGAAGATTAGGATCATGGCAAAGCTTTGGCAGGAGAAGGTATGGGACATAGTTTCTACAACACCTCCAACAATGGCCTCATCTCCAGAGGCACCATTGGTACAGTTTTACATCAATAGCTGGTCAGTCTGTGACTCAAAAGCTGCCAGCATCATCATTGTATACATGTCCAACAGGCTTACACTTAAGGTTGGGGACCTATTACATGCAAAGAAGATGTTTGACAAACTGGTCAGATGAATCATGAGTAAGCCAGACACACTGTCTAGGAGAGCTGATCATAGCACAAGAGCAGATAATAATGACAACATTGTACTCCTAAAACTAGAGCTCTTTGCAATTTGTGCTTTAGAAGGAATTGTAGTTCAAGGGGATGAGATAAACATCCTCAAAGACATTAGTCAAGGAATTCATCAGGGTGTTCAGGAGGATGCTGTGGTGCAAGCAGCACAGACCCTACAGACCCAACAGACTAGTGGAGTTCAGTTAGTATATGTAGAGGAGTGGGGTTTACAAGATGGGCTGTTGACTTTCCAAGGATATATCTATATATCTAACATTCCAGAGTTCTGACAGCATATTGTGGAATAGCATTGTGATTTATATGTGGCAGAGCACCAAAGCAGGTGAAAAACATTGGAATTGGTATCCTGGGACTACTAGTGGCCCTAGATGTTCTGTTACATTGGCACATACACTAGTACCTGTAATCTTTGCCTTTGTACTAAGCCTCACTGCCAGGCACTCATAGGCCAGCTCTACTCCCTTGTGATTCCCAACAGTCATTGGAATGTAGCTTCAGTGGACTTTATTGCTGAGCTTCCAGATGCTCATAGGTACAATGCAGTCATGGTAGTGGTAGATCTTTATGGGAAGTATGCTAATTTTATCCCTACACACTAGCTGTTCTACTCTGGAAGTAGCTAGCCTATACTGGAAGAACATCTAGAAGCTTCATGGTCTCTCCAACAGATATGTCTCAGACAGAGAATCTCAGTTCATGGCAGAGTTTATTTATAAGTTGTATAGATTGCTGGAGATAAAGCTTTACACAACTATAGTCATCACCCTCAGTTAGATGGACAGACAGAGTGGGTAAACCAGGAGCTGGAACAGTATTTGCAGCTGTTCTGTAATGAGAGACAGGATGATTGGGATGAACTTTTGCCCAATGTGGATTTTTGGTACAACAATCATGTTCACTCTTCCACCCAGATGACTTCATTCTTCCTAGACACTGTTTGGCATACACCTATGGGTTTCAGACCCTGGAGAAAACCCTCTGACAATGAGATAGTGAACAAGTTTGTAGATAAAATGAGAAGGATGTAGGAGGAGGCAAAGGCAGCATTAACAAAAGCAAAGGAGGACATAGCACAGTACTACAATCAAAGATAAACACTAGCCCTGGTATACAAGCTTAGATTGGACAGCTCAGACATCAAGACAATTGTGACCATCACAGAAGCTATTCCACTGTCACTTAAAGCTATTCAAGGTAGAAAGACAAGTAGAGTTGTTAGCCTATCAGTTAGAGCTCCCTACCAGTCTATGTCAGTTACACCCAGTCTTCAATATAGTTAAGCTGTTCCTAGCCTCAGAGGATCCCATTCTGGGTTGATGTCCAAAACTGCTGCCACCACTGGTGCTAGTCAATGATGAGAAGTATAAGGTGGAGGAAATTTTGGATAGCAGAGTGTTTTGAGGAAAGTTACAGTTCAAGGTGAAGTGGAAGGAATATGGTGTTGAGGATATCTCCTGAGAACTATAAGTAAATGTATATATACTGGCCCTGATTCAAGAATTCTACTGCAGACACCCCAATGCTTTAAAGGCAATTTGAGGCATCTATCCCATCTTTGTGGCAGATCAAGCAATTTGAGATTTCTTCTATCCAGGTGTATCAAGACACTGTACTCTAGAGAGGAGGTGATGTTAGAGGTCATCTCACTTTACTTGTTTTACCTTACCTCACCTCACCTCACCCTAAAGCTATTTCATTGCCACTGCTCTATTGAGGCACATGCATCAAGGCATGTGTGTGGATGTATCAATGATGGCATATGACTCTGGCCTATGGGGTTAAGGTTTGTCTTATGTTTCACTTCATCTCACCTTACCTCACTTTGCTTCACCTCACCTTGCCTAGGCTACCCTCTTGTTGGGTCATGTACATCAATGCCTTGGTGATGGCATGTGACCTTTCTGCCCTACTGTACAGTTAGTCCCATGAGTCCAGAGGCCTAGAGTGTCACATTGGGCATAGAGAGTCCTTAGACTTGTTCTCTTCAGATCTCCCTTTGCCAGGTGTATAGTCAGACTTGTAGACCTAGTATAGCACTGAATAGACTTTGGATCTCCCTTTGCCAGCTGTGTGATTGAGCCATAGCCTCCAAAGGTTGTTCTTATAGCTGTTGATTTTGTCCATAAGAGAGGAGTGGAGTACAGGCATAAATTGAGCAGACTACTTACCTGCTTATTGAAATGTCCTTTAAATCATGCACCATATCCTGCATCTCCTCTCCACCTGACATTCCAGGCCCCATGACATTATTGAGAAGATCTTCCCAGTCATTGTTGAGAGTTGGCAAAAAAAGATTGCCAAGCCCTTGAGATGGATTGACTATCTTATTTTCCAGGATCTGAATTGATGAGGAACTTAAGTCTGAGACATGTGGAAGTTTTATAATGGTAGCATAGAATAGAGCATTAATTTTACTCACCTGATAACAAATGAAGATACTTGCTACTACAAGACTCCTGGTGCTCACAGGCAAGAGCCTGAGTTGTTAGAACCCTGGTTAAGTAGATGCAGCAGATGAAGCTCAAAAGTAGGCAATAGTGGATGATACACCCTGGTTTGCATGGTTCTTATTTTTGGCTATGGAAAGATGAGAGACAGATGGACTGGCTAGAAGCTTATGAAACATGCACAGATGCAAGACAATCAAGAAAATAGTAAATATATATTATCAACATGAAGTATAATTGACAACAAATACTGTAAACCTATACAGCAAGGTGGGATAGAAAACAATGATAGTAGTAGAACGACAATCAATGATAGGAGCATGGAAGAAGCTTGTGGGATGGCATAGTAGACAGGAATATTGATAGGCAAGAAGGGAGGAATAAGCAAGGGTAAGCAAAGAGCCAGGGGTTGATGGGGAGTGTGACAGAGTGTGCCAATATACAAAAGAGGAGTCACATGTGGCAAGGATGGGATGATAAGTAGTAGCTGTTGATCATTATAATTGATGGTGGGGGAGGATGAGCAGATGGTGTTGGATCACTGTGGTAGACAGTGGTTGGAATGTGATGGAGAGTGGTGTTTGATATATTCTGAGTCTACTGACTTGGTTGACATATATATATCAATCATGTGGTGACGTCGAGGTGGAAAAGCGGGAGGTGAGATCTTGGCACACTATTCTGATGATGCAACTGTAGATGGTTAGTGTCATCGATCAGCCAATGCCGCTTGTCGTTCGACAAACATCTTCCGGTCTTCTATCATCTTATTAGAGAAGACAGTCACGGGCCTAGGGAAGTGTGAACTTACAAGTCAAGATTCCTCCAAGTTGCATGTCAAGACCTATATCTCATCATTGAGTCCAAGCCACGGCAACAGGGACTAGGAACTGAGACGAAGATAGTCACATATAACTCTATCACCAAGAAATTTGAGAACCGTAGACAAATGAGAGTGACCTAGACTCGGATTGCGATCCAAAGCAGTAGCGACCTAGACTCGGATTGCGATCCAAAGCAGTCAAAGATCAAACAGACCAATAGCTAAAACCATGAACCACAGTGCAAAATAACTATGTGAAAACTGAATCCATCCACTGCTTCATGCGAACACAACCCTCATCGACACTGTGCACGTAGGTCAACCACCTTGCACAAGACCTGAGCTTGGCGCCTTGTACCAGGGCTTCGTAGTACTCTTCGTCTCGAGCTTTAACAATCTACAAAACAAACTTTAATTCATATAAATCCAATCGAGTCACCAAGGATCACCTGAAGGTAAAGATTGCATAACCGCTCGCTTTCCTCTGGGCTCTCTAACCACAATGTGTATTCCTGATCAGCAAAATTTGGATCCAAACAGGCGTCATAGCAAAGCCATGGAGGATATTCAGCTGCGAGAATTGCAGGTTTGAGCAATTGATACTCCCAGTCAATAATACCGGTGATTTGACCACGCTCGTCTATCAGGATATTCATATCATTGAGATCCTCGTGTACGAGAACACACCGTAACAGTGAACGGGTAGACTTCTTAGACGTCACGTTGTCTAGGAGAAGATTGATGTGTACCCTGAGCTCGTCCAAGTGACCGCGATCGTCTCCACCAATAGTAGGCGAATTTTTCTTCATCTCCAGCAAAAAATCAAAGTATTCTCGGATATCGTCAAACGGTTTGGAAGCGAAATAAGATTGTGCTGTGACACCAGGTACAACATCATCGGTCGACGTAAGAGATAGCCCAGGGACGAATGAACCGATCTTTTGTGGGACCTTCAGCTTGAACATTTCTAGTGCGAAATTCGCGTATGATTGGACAGCGCACTCCTAATGTCACCAAGAGCTATATGACGGGAAACAATGATAGCGAGAACGAACGCACCTTCGCTAACGTATCTAGATAGCCATATTGATTGAGGAGTATAGTCCCAGGCAATTTCTCTGTGACAAAGAAGAAACTGTGATTTGGATCTGACTCGTTCAGCAGCGAGTCAAGCACAGGAAATAGAAGTCGTGGTATTGGCAATCGAGAAGATCTTGAGTCGAACCAAGCCAACAGACGAGCTTCCATGCGTAGCTTTCGTACGCGCCAGTTGTCTTTAGCCCCTTCGCCTCTGGGAAGAATTTTCCTCGCGATGACACTAAAATCACCATTAAACTTAACTTCAAGGGTCTCATGCACGAATCAGCGAAAGTAAAAGTATTGGTTCGTTGTACTAACCAAATTTCCAGATGCTGCACGGACAAGCGATGTAGTTGCCTTTTTGTTGAAAACGTGAGAAACATTATTGACTAGTAACTGTCGTTCGATAACTGGGACACAATTGTTGTCCACGAAGGAAGGAACACCCGGCACGATAATGTTCATACCGAGATGGTTGTATAAAGGAATCTCTGTCATTGTGGAAAGACGCGGGTCGGACCAAGACGAGTTTGTCTAGGAAAAGTTTGTCGGGAAATGATACGCTACATATAATTATTGAACCAGCAATTTCTCCGCAACCATGTGCCTTTCGGAAGATCCCGATGCTATTTGGCGGAAACTGGACATTTCATCAATGGATATGGTGTATCACAAAATGATAGCCCTCTTTTCATGATGCGTCAATGTGTCAATGACTTGAGACCCTCCCGTTTATCAGAAATGTGGCAAGGTGTTAGCAAATGCTACCGGGTTGACGCATCGAATTTCAATCTAATGGGCTCGATGGTCAGGAAAAGCTTATGGTATTGATACGTCGGCCTGGAAATAGGCCAGAAAGAGAAATGTCCAATAAGAGAATAATAAGACCTGCTGGAAAACTGTAAGCAGGAGGCGTCGAAACTGTAGACACAAGGAAATCTCGCACTAATAAACCCCTGGCACACGTAACGACGATGACCAAACCATGGACAGCAGCAAAGGGGGGAACATACCGAAATCGGGATTGAAGAACGATAGCAAATGAGTGGTGGTGATCGGATCTGATCTCGGACTAGGTCCAAAAGCCAATCGGCCACCACTCACCAAAATAGGAGTCCGCAGAGAGGAGGCACGGGATGAATGAGGGACGTGTTTTATGACAGGTCCATCATGGTCCATGCACTTCTACCTACCTCTTTCTTGAACCAGCAAGATCACGTATAACAGATTTCTTCTATGCTTTACTCCATGTATCTATGTGTTTCTTTCTGACACTCAATGCCATGTATCTACATGATCTCTGATTACTGCATGTTCATGACTTCAGGTTCTGTTCTTGGTGTGTCTTCCACATCTGCAGCTATGGTTGCCTCAATTTCCAGATGACCTTTTGAGCTCGCTCTCAACCTCCTTTGCCTGGACACACCAACTTTGCCAAAGCCTTTCCTAACTCCTGCCTCAGTGAGCATGCTGGAGCACCCCATATACCTTCTGTTGCAGATATGGAGGAAGATAACAAACCCTCAGATGAGGACCCAGACTTGGACTACAACAATTCCTTGCATGGTGCCATGTCACCCCCTCCTGAGGATGTCTCACCTGAGTCAGACCATATTCCTGATCCCAATCAAATCCACAGATCAGGTCCCTCTCCAGATGCAGCCCTTGACTACCAGCCTTCACTGGACCAGTGTACCTCCTTCTGTTCCTACAGAACCTTTCTTTCCTGCTTGCATGCCTTCCTCTGCTCCTGCTCATGGCTTCACCTATGCAAGTGGCTCAGGGACAATCCTCCAGATGTCTTCCACAACTACTGCTCTCTACAGTAGATGGATTCATGCATTCCACAGAGCACCTACATCCTACCTTGCTCTCCAACTCTGCCCAGCAGACCTCCTCACATACTACACTCCTTACACCAATTATTACACTGGTGCCACCTACTTCTTCATCTTCCTCTTGGAGTACTTCCCTTCCACTCTTGTCCTCCTCCACATTTTGAACTCTCCTTTCTATGCCTGACAATTCTTTCACATTATCACACGCTGCCCTACTAGAGCTCCTGCAGCAATATGGTGCTGACATCTCCCATCTTCTGCCTTCTTCCCAGGCACTGCTAGCAGGGACAGGGATCCCCTCTATCTCCATGCTGCTTTCAACTGCATTACAATTGCATTCAACACTGTCCTGATTTTGTAGACAACTTTTCCATTTACCTAGCCTATAATATTTTTCTGCATTATGCCTTCCTTCAGTTGAATGGCAACATTTGCCTCAATGTCTGCCATAAGCTTGTGTTTGAGAAAAAACTTCAGGACCACATGACTGACTGCATTTACCTATTGATGGGTCAGCAACCTAACCTACTCTTTAGTGATGCTGTCTCCTCTGCTACCACTCCATCCTCCAGCACTTCTACCTTTTCCCCTCACTCTTTCCAAGACTTGGAAGCATTGTTGGGAGCTGCTCAACACAGGGCATTGGGGTCATCAGGTCTGCAAAGCTCCAAGAGCAGACTGTACTTCTTGAAGGGCTGCAGCTCTGAAAAACAGATTAAATGTATGGTCTGTGGAGACAACAACTATCATTTCTCCACATGTACAAGAGCAAGATGCATTTTCCAAAAGATCAAAGGTCACTTTGCAGATTCCAATGGAGTCACCTACTGATTTGCCTTCAATAACTACAATTCTGCTCTATGTCCAACTGTTCCCATTGTCATGCTTGTTCTCTCTGTAGAGGCAGCCAACACTCTGCTTCAAGTGATCATAGGACTTTGTTGACTGAGGACAGTCAAGATTTTAATATAGGGAAGGATAATAAGACCCATCTGTCACTGAGTATCATTAACAATATCTCTGCCTATCTTATCTGGACAGCAGATGACCTGGAATACAGCATAAGACTGATCCATCACTTGGTACTTTGTCAATTCTTGTCTTGCAGATCACAAGCAAGTCATGCATAGTCTGGACCTAAGGTCTGAAACAAGGTAGCCTTTTGCACAAGACTTTAGTGACCATGAGATTTTTGGGATCACAAGCTTCATCACATGGAATCTAGCCCTAGGATCTAGAACAACCAGGCTAAGAACTCTTTTTAGTGATGATTGCTAGTGACAACTCTTAGTGACATAATACAACTTTTCAAAAGAAAACATATGTATCATAGACACATGACTTTTTGGACCCTTTATTTTTCTTGATTACAAACATACCTGAACAGCATCTACATTTTAGAGACTGATGTATGATATGCTCATTTATTTTCCATTTGAGATGCATGTTTATTTTCCATTTGACACATTTTATACACTTCTAACATTGTGTACTTATAGCTGGTTACCATCTTAACATTGGTATAAATTTTTAAACATATTGACAGATGCCATTACCTTTAGCAACCATCTTTCCTTTTTTGCTTACATTACTTACTACAGTATAAATGCTCCCTGTACATACCTAGTCTGATATGAAAATGATATAGCCTACCACTACCCACTGAAGCTTCTGAGTTCTCTGCTTTCAGTACCTCCCTCAGCTTCTGAGTTTATTCCTGGTCTTCTTTATCACTGTTAACAGTCTAGCAGCAAGCCTTAGCAGACTTGTCTTTGATTAGCATAGCACCAAGTATAGGTGTCTTATAGTGTTATAGTATTTTAGTGATGCTAGCAACTATGGCTAGTAATTGGTTTTTGTGTCTGTTTCCAGTTTCTTAATAGCTTCACTCACATTCTTGCTTCCAACACCCCTGCATTGCTAGGCCTTCACAGACATTAGCAACTTTTCTTAGCAACTTATTGTCTTTTATCCCCCTCCCCAGACACTCCCCTTTGTATACTTTAGTAACATTTGCTTACCCTACTGATCTCCCCACTTTCTATTGCTTGGTCCTCTTTTATTCTTAGCAACTCCTCTCCCTGACTCCTTTAGCAATTCTTTTGTCTTCATCCCAATTCTTTATATCACTTAGTAACTTAGCAATTTTTGTTAGCATCTAACAATTTAGACTAGTATTTGTGACATCCTTGACTTGCACTCCCCTTTTTATTACTACCTTCAAGCTCTTGTTTTTTGGGATGTTTACTGACTTGCTCTCACATACCTTTCCTACTGCCAGTTACCCTATCTAGTTGCCAGTGCACTTGTAGACCTTCTTTTTGGTTTCCTGCATGGTAGCTAGGTGGCATAGGGGCATCATCAACATACCTGATCATTTATGCAGGGCTCAAATTCTTTACATTAGATATAACCTTTTCTCTACAAAATCATTATCAGACATCAGATCACCATGCCTTTGTAGCAGATAAATATACAAAAGAATTTCACCTAGCTGCATGTCTGCTGCTTGCACTCCCAAAGGAGCTCAATTGCTTCTTGGTAAATTTTTGATGGCTTCTCTAAACATCATTGAGCATACTCTTAGTAAGATGTACATCATAGTCAACCATTCTTATCCTTGCAATAATCCCCTTATACCTTCTGTAAACTCACATATTAATACAAAGCATTTTCAATGTAATTGGGGTATCTCTTCTGCATGTTGTATTCTGGTAGTAGATGCACTATCTGGGACTCAAGTGGCTGTATTTGATGTTAAATCAGCATTCTGGATCATTTCTATCCATCCTGCCAAATGCATTCACACTGCCATTTTGATTGCTGGAAAGGTCATTTTTACCATCAGCAAGGAAAAACATAGATGCATAGCAAATGAAGGTAGCATAGGTGATATTGCCAAGGCTGTCAGGTCTAACAAGGTTGCTAAGCTACTTCTGAACTATAAGGATGTAGGCATTGCTAGCAATAGCCTTAGTGCTACAAGGTACATTGCTTCAAGTTGTGGTAGCATTGTCTTATAAAGACAGAGGCTCATTGCTAGTTGCTAAATGTGAGGCTGAAGTATCCATGGTGTTGTTAATAAAAGCCAACAAGGGCTAAAGAGGCTGATACTTAAGGAGAGGAGTAGTGATCTCAAGGCTGATAAGATGTGGACAAGGTAGGGGTAAGGAGAGCTGAACTTAAGGTCTGAAGCTATACAAGCAGTTGATCCAATCTTCATAGATGGAGTTGTTGCTATTGTCTGAAGGAGGGTCACTAGGCTGTAGCAGGTGTTGCAAAAGTCCATCTGGGCCATAGAAAGTACCTTTAACATGAATGAGTTCAAAGTAGAACATCAGGATTACTATGATCCAGCAGTTCATGCCAGCAGAGGGCTGGATATTAGGGTTCTAAAGTATACCCTTAATATAGCAAGCATCAATTTCTATGATGAGGGGTCCTGACTCTAAGGAGGTATATTTGTAAGGCCTGAAGGGCTTAATAAAGGCTATAAAGCTTGGGCTTAGGCTGACTGAATCATGATTCCTTGTTGTTAAGGGTAATGGATCCAAAACAGTTGTAGCAATGTTCTTTGTAGTTATTGTCAAGACACTGACAGAGGTAGTAGTCTATGGTGATATACAATGTGTCAACTACTAAGATGACTGGGTTATCCAATTCATAGTCAATGTGCACAAGGAGCTTAGTGTCTTGTAAGGCCTTAATAAGATTGCATTGAGCATTAAGCTAATTGTGACCAAATTCAAAAGGTATGCCAGTTTGTGTAAGTTTTGTTAAGTTATTAGTATGATGGGCAAAATTCTTAATGAAAATCCTTAGGATGCTGTATACCAAGAAAGGCTCTAACCTTTAATAGCAACTTGCAAGGAGTCTAGTACCCCTCAGGCAATTCTTTCCCCCTCTACAACTACACTACTGAATTGTTTTGACTCTGTAGTGGTGGCATAGCCAAAAATACCCTGGCTGGCACTCTTGGATGCTTATAATGATGATTAGAAGGCTGAGGAGTGCTTTCTACAGTCTTGCATTATATACATCCAGCTGAGTAATAAGGCCTTTACTTTAGACAAGCTGAAGATTGCCTAGGTTCTTTTATACATAAAACTAGGTCACATCTCCAATTATGCATTGCACATCTTTCAAAAGGCCAGTGGAGTATGCAGTTTTGTAGACTGGGATATATTCAAGTATGACTTTCAAGCCAAGTTCTTCCCCCTGGATCTAGCAAAGATAGCAGCATTATTCCTCTGAGATTGGGACCAGTTATGGACAAGGAAAGAAGTCATTGGACAAATATATTGACTCTTTCTAAGCTCTGGTGGAGCAGGCTGGGTTTTTAGATGGGTTGTAACTCTGCCTCATATTGCAGAAGGGGCTCCACCTATCCCTCATAGACCAGATTGACAGTATAGTAGAGGGGCAACATGATGACAAGTGGGTTGAGACCTGGTACAAGGTAGCTTGTGAGCAATGGCAACTCATAGAGCTGAAAAAGGTGCAGTGTAGCCAGCCTGGCCCCACTTGCCCTCACATCAACTGGGTTCCCAGGACTGAAATGCCACCCTGACTCCCAGCACTCCCAAACCCTCTAGCCTATTCCAACCCAACACTGTTCAATGTACCTCTGCCTCCTTGACACTTGCCAGTAGATATCCCCAAAGGTGGACACTTCCCAGCAACACTTTTTGACCCCTCTGCTTTGTAGACAATGTGGAAAGGCAGGTCACCTTGCCTACTACTGTCTGCAGGGGATGGAGGTCCACTACCTTTCTCTGGTGGAATAGGAAGAGCTATTGGTACAACTCCTAGCTACACAAGACATAGCCAGATTCCCATTGCCAGATGCCATTATCACAGAGCCCTTGAGTCAGGAAGGTAAAGAAACAAGTGTCCTGGTGTCAGTCTTGGAAGAGGGTTTTTAGGGGAGCAATGGATAAAGTGTGTGCCTCGATTGCATATTGCTAACTATTTTGCTATCTTGTCAGTGGAATTGAATACAGACCTTGCTGCTGCTGATCCTGAGATAGAAACTATAAACACTTCCTCCAATGTACAACATTCCTTGATTGAAGCCTCAACCAAGAAGGCTCCTCCTCAACTATGCAGAAAGATTCTGGCCTGGAAACATTGTCTCCATTATTGTTACATTGTCATCTCCACCCCATCTCAAAACTCCTTGAAGTTGAAGGTAGAGCTGGAGATGATGGACACCCAATAAATCCTAAGCATGACAGCCCTGCTGGACAGTGGGGCCACCAGTCTTTTTCTCAACACAGAGTATGTAAAGCATCACTACCTCACTACATAACCTCTATTATGCCTGATCCTAGTCTATAACATTGACAGTACCCCAAATGAAGCTATATCTATCTATTCTATAGTGGATTTAGTCCTTTGTTACCAGAGCTACTTAGAACACACTGTTTTTGTAGTCATCAACCTGGGAAAGCAGAATATGATCCTAAGGTTTACCTGGCTCCCAGAACATAACCCAGAGATTAACTGGGTAGAGGAAGCAGTGAAGATGAGCCACTGCCCACATTGTTGCACCATCTATGCATGAGAAGTCTATGAAGAACATAGAGTGGAGGTCCATGAGCATGTGGCCATACATGCTTGTTGCACAGGGCACTTCCCCTATGCTGATCTTGACCTGTTGGACCCTCCCTTTCTGGCATTTCTTTATAGAAAGGTCCTCTACAAGGATTTGAGAGGAGTTGTGTGCAGTAACCAAGAGAAAGATAGTTACATGGGGGAGTTGAGCTATATTCCAGACTCAAAGCCTCCAGATGAGGCTATTGAAGTGGGGGACTGGATTTATGCTACCACTCTCTGCCCCCTCTAACTGAGGCAAAAATAAGAGCCAGTCAGACCACCTCTCAAAGACTGGCCAAGGCTTTTGCAGTAAAGTTGAAGCCCAAAAACTCTGGCAGCATAGTCCTCCACTACTTTCAGGACTTTAAGAAAGTATTTGCCAAGGCATCCTCTGATTCCTTCCCTAAGTATAAGCAGTGGGACTATGCTATCAAGCTGGTACTGGGAGCTAAACTATTGAGTTGTAAGGTATACTCACTTACACTATGGAAGCAGGATGAGTTAGATGCCTTTTTGCAGGAAAACCTCAGCTCTGGGCAAATATAACCTTTGAAGTCGCCCATAGCCTCCCCAGTCTTCTTTATTAAAAAGAAGGATGGGTCCCTCTATCTGGTTCAAGACTATTGTGTCTTGAATGCAATGACTGTAAAGAATTGCTATCCCCTTCCCCTCATCTCTGAACTTATGAATACTCTCTAGAGTGCATGTTATTTCACTAATTTAGATGTCTACTGGAGCTACAACAATGTGTGCATCAAGGAGGGAGACAAGTGGAAGGCAGCATTCTGAACAAATCACAGACTCTTTGAACCTCTAGTAATGTTTGTTGGCCTTACCAACAGCTCTGCTACCTTCCAGACCATGATGAATAACATCTTCCATAACTTGATTGCAGAGGGCATTGTCTGTGTATATCTTGACAACATACTCATCTACACTAAGACTTTAGAGGAATATTGTCAGATTATGTACATTGTCCTGAAGCATCTTCACCAATACCAGCTATATCTGAAACACAAAAAATATAAGTTCAAAGTAGACCAAGGTGGAGTACCTAGGCCTGACTATCTTGCATGATGTAGCACAGATAGATTCAGTCAAAGTGGCAGATATGGCCAAATAGCTGGAGCCAAGGAACAGAAAGGAAGTGCAGGCCTTTCTAAGCTTCATCAACTTCTACTAGAGGTTTATTTAGGACTTCTCTCACCATGCATGCCTACTGTTCAACCTTACCAGCAAGGATGTGGTGTGATGATGGGAGTCCTCATAGCAGGTCACCTTTGACACTCTCAAGCAGGCTGTCACTTTGAAACCAGTCCTCTTATTTTCAGACAAGAACAATCAACCTGAATAGAGTATGAACAACAAAGGGATTGCAGTCCAGAGGGAGGAGGCAGACATTCTCTACAACTCTACAATATAAGGTGGAGAAACTGCCAGGATGCCCAGGTGTCAGGACCCCACCAATTTTGCTCTGCCATCTCCAATGACTCTGCCACTAACAACCACCTAGACCACCCTACCAACCCTTGGAGGCCCTCACCCCCCTTCCCCCCCCTTCCCCTGCCTACAACTTATACATCATTGGATCACCAGCCCACACATTCCCAAGCCTTGAACCCAACAACTTTCTTAGAATGTGCCTTGTATATCACCAAATCACTGACAAGACAGCTTTTCAAGTCCCAATACATTATTGAGGCCTGCCCTAGCCTTGAAATGCCCCTGTCCTACAAATCCACCCTTGGAGCCTGCTTTGGACTATATCTAGGCTCCACTACAATAGAAGCTAAGTCCTGGGCAGGTGCCACCCAACTAGGGGCCCCCTACCATCCCTGACTCTCCCCAGAGACTTTAAGTATATAGTCCTAGAACCTTGTAGTTAGTTGGTAGTCTTGATATTGCCTACTTTTGTCTACTTCTTATTTTTCTACTCTCTCTGTCTTTTTTCCTACCTAATCTATTCTTCTCCTCTCTCTCAACTTCTAGCATAGTTGTCTCAGTCTGTGGAATATTCCCACATACTTCAACCACCTCTGCTCCATTTACCTTAGCCTCAAAACATTGTCTAGCACCTGGATCAGGCCTGGAACACTTATATGTTCCCCTTTCAGTCATTGACTAACTGATTAGTGAGTTCTCACTTTTGGAGGTAAGCCCCTAGGTTCTCTGAATCTGACATAATATCAAAACTTCCCCAACTTATCAGACACTCAATGGCCCACTATGCTGGCTCTCCCTACTGGCCCACTGCCACCTATACTATGAACTCCTATGGCAACCCAATTGCACCAACTTATTATGTACAACCTCCAGTCATACCTCAGAACAACTAAACCCCCTATCTACAACCACCCCCTTTCCAACCCTCACATTGGTACTGGCTGATAGCCATGTATGGATTTGGGCTTGGACCTTTAGTAAGTCAGGGCCTAGCTTCTGACTGGCATTCTCTGGCACCTTCCTCTGCATAGGACCCTTATATGGGACTATACCCAGAAGGCCTGCCAGAAGCTCCAAACACAGAGTGAAATGCTCTGGTACCTGTCAGCACTGGTCCATTCACTGCTGGAGCAGGGTACACACTAGGGGCTGAGGGCTATTCACTCCCAACTTTAACTATATACCCCCAAAAGAAGCTTATAGCAGTTCTGGCTATCTTTATGCCTCCTACAATAGGACTTATAAATATGCCCTAAATGGGAGAAGACCCCCTGCTTCAGCAGGAAGAGTATATGGCAGACTACTCTTGGCAATGTAGTATAATTCTATAGGAACTTTGACTCTTGTGAGTAGATTTCTTCTAACAGACTTAAAGTTTCTTTGAGAAACTGGGACAATCCACCTTAGAGGCCACTGCCAAGGTCTGGGCAGACTGCTTGGTAATGTTCTTCAAGCTCTACAAGTAAGAGAACCTATCAGTACAAGCCCTTGACCTTCTCTGGAGTGATACCTCCTTGCAGAATAAGCTGTACAACCTAGTTAGGGAAATCTATATGTTGTCCTTGTTAGGAAGGTTTAAGAACCCCTCTGACCCTATATACTCCTTCCACCTGCAGCAAGCAATGGACCAGGCACTCCACCAGTCTGTCAAGACCTCAAATGCTGGAAACTGATATCAGGACAACCTGGACATAGCCTCCACTCTACTTTGAAACCTCAACCCTCTAGTAGGTTGTTTGACCACCTTATGGCCAGAATAGTAGGACTCTCAGTCTGACTCTGCTTTAACTAGGCCCTAGGCACAGAGACCTTCCATATGTGGGATCAAGATCCTCTCTTGGCTATGCCTGCCATAGATAATGGCAGGGACACTCAGTCCAAACACACCCTTAGCTATATTAACAAGGAACCTCATGCAGGACTCATAGCAGATGCTCTGCCACTCCAAAACTCCCAAGCCTGATACCTTCCCTCATACTTCAACCTTTGTAACCTTTTCTCTACCCACTCCGACCCCTTCCCCTCTGCTCCCCCCCTTGACACTAGCACCAGCACTTGTGGCAGCACCTGATCCCTCCCTAGACCTAGAGCTTCAGAAAGGCCACTTCAGACTCTCTGAAGGGCTATTTGGACCTTCCAGGGACCCCTACAAGCTATCAGAGGATTTTTTTTAGACCTCCTAGCAGACCCCCCTTTGGACTCCATTGTAGACCCCTAGAATGGATCCTGAGGAGACCACCTCCTGGACCAGGACAAGAAGCACTCTCTGGACCAGAATAAGGAGCACCCCCTAGTGGGAGACCTCTAAGAGAAGGGCCTTCTGGAGGGTAGGGCCTTACCATAGGCACATTCCTACTAGGAGGAGTAGAGAACCATTATTACTACTACTATAATACCACTCCTCCCCAGAACCTTAAAGATCAGGCAGAAGCTAACAAAATCTGTGAAACTTTAGTTCATGAAGGTCAACTGGACATTTAGAAGCTAGAATTCTTCTATGGTCATAACCCCTAAAAATAGTACACCTTCCTGGTACAATATCTCAATACATTCCAGGGAAAGCCAAACACTTTTGCCACTAACAAGGCCCATGTTATATTTGCTTCCTCCTATCTGCAAAGGATTACCCTAGAATACTACATAGCTCTTCTCTGGTACAAACTCTGCCACCCACTATTCACTGACTAGGAAGCCTTTATACAGGAATTCTTGTCAAAGTTTGGGGTTTACAACACTGTCACTAAGGCTAAAAGAAAGCTTGTATCACTCTAGATATCTCTAGAGGAGCACTTCACAACATTCATTGTCTAGTTCAAGAAGGAGGCCTACAAAACTGGCTGGAACTACCATGTGGTACATTTTTAGCTCAACAAGGCCCTCCCCAAGCAAATCTATGAGGTCCTCTGCCTTGCACCAAAACAGTCCACCTATAAGGACCTTAAGAGCCTCATCACCTACATCAACCAGTATTACTGAGAAGACCCTGCTGGTTTTGGAACCAGCCACTAAGACAACTCCTTCCACCCCTCAGGAGGATTCTGGCAGTCCTACAGCAGACCCCTCTAACCCCCTAACCCCACTGCAACCAGCCCCCCTGCCTGGAATCCTAACTGACCCAGCTCTGAAAATGCCACACAACCTTCTGCCCAACTTCAGGCAGTTGCTTCAGATTCTGACAACCAGGATGATGCCCTAAGCAGGGTGACAGTGACTCCAAGTCCATGGACAAAGACCCAGAGGACAAATTATTGCAGACTAACCAGTTGTACCAGCTAGACTGGCCCTGAGTAGCCATTCCCAAGGAAATAAAGGAACAGCAATGCAGAGTAGGAGTGTGCCTGCTCTGTGGCAAGCCCAGGCACTTTGTCCAGGAATGCCCAGAGCAAGGCACCTTCAGATAAGCTGTCTGGACCATAGACAGGGATGAGTTTGAGTTCTAGTATGTGGAAAACAAATTGGCAATTTAGTTGACTTGAAAGATGTACTAAATTACAGAATTGACCCTGATGTTTTCTCTGCCATAGTTTTACACATACATGCTTTGGTACCAGCTCTGGACACCCTCACAGCTTATCTCTCCTTCTAATCCTCTTAATCTTTTATACTTTGCACCTTCCTTACCTCCTTCCCCTACTTTGACACTGTCAACACCCTAGTAGAGAGTGATGCCACAGACAACTTTGTTGATGACAATTGGGTCCATCTCTCCTCCCTCCTCTGGATTTGATTGCCCAACCCATCCAGCTCCAGTTGTTTGATGATGGGCTGTCCTTTATTGGAGAAATCACCCACTACATGTATGTTCCCCTGTACTTCAAAAATAGCACACAACTCAAGCTCTGGATGCTTATCACCCAGCTGTATGAATCTACCCCTATAGTCCTGGGCCTTCCCTAGTTACACTCCATCAACCTCTACATTGACTGGTGGACCCTCACCATAACTCTGGACTATATAGACCCCTCTGCTATCCCTTTCTCCCTTCCCTTCAACTCAGACCTGATGAATGCTGGAAGCTTTAGCAGATTGCACTTAACCTTGGCACATTCCTTTATAATTGATGTCACTCTCCAATCCACAAGTACCACCCATGCCATGCTCCTAGACAGCAGGGCCACAGAAACCTTTGTAAATAGGGAACTGAGCCTTTCAGGTAAAGCATCAGACATTTCTGTCAAGCTGCAACTCTTCAATGGGAACCTGACACCCTCTGGAATGATCTTTCACCATCATGTTGACAGTATCTACTTT
>JABCKS010000419.1:0-19526 GCA_018851325.1 Termitomyces sp. DKA19 | reverse complement strand
CTATACAAATTATTAATATTTACTGTTATTACTAATTATTACTTATTTAATGTGTATATAAGTTGTGAGGTTAATTATATAACCTCAAGTAGTCTTTTTGCACAACTGTAGCCAAAATCAATAGATAGGTTCTGACTTGTGGTTCAATGCATGAAAGGCTAAGTAACTGCATTACAGTAAAAGAGTCTTGTAGCAGTTCCTGTATAATGGTTAAGTAGAAGCCAGAAAGTACTTAGTGAAGAAATCAAGCTTACTTTAAACTCTTCTATATCCTCCTCCCAGGCTTTCTCCTTTCCCTTCCCTTTGCTCCTGATCTTTGGAGTCATTACTACTCATAGCAATGTCATCAACTCTTTAGTGATGCCACCAGCTGTATGTTTGGAGGTGGAGGAGGGGTTAGCCTCCCTATCATCTCTACAACCCTTGCTATAGCTCACACCAGCTGTTATTGTCAGTCTATATGGGGAGTGCTGAAAGAAAAACTGGTCATTAGGAGAAAAGTCCTTGAAAAGCTAGAGTTACTTTAGTGATGTCACTAATTTAGACAACACTACTACCACTTACCATTATACTACTCTCTAGGTCCTCCAACAGATATTCCAATAAAGGAGGAGGAAGGGCTTAGTGAAATCATTAACACTACTGTTATGACAAGAAAAAATAAGCTTTACTTACAAAATGTTTGTCAAAGTTACATATCTAGTCCTCCTCCTTGTATTGTTCATAAAGCTACTGACATTCCTTGTTGACAGCTACTAATTTAGCCTATTTGAGACCACTACTAACAGTTTCAAACTATTGCAGCCAGGTCTTAATGATAGTGGTTGCTACTAACTTCAAGTTGGTCACTACAGAAGCACAGGCAGTGGAAAGGAGCCAGTTGACATGATCAAGGAAGGCCTGAGCTATGTTATACTTTCCCATTTAGTCAGCAATAAGGAAGGCTATGGCAACTGAGGGGAGATTAGATTGAAAGAGAGAGAAAGAGAGAAGAGAGGTGGAGGAACTGGATTGAAGTCCAGCCAGGTGCTAGTCTTTTATACACTTTTCCTTTTCTATATATAGACTATGCAAGCAATCACAGAACTTAGTTAACTGAAGACAGTCAAGATTTCAGCATAGAGGATAATAAGACTTATCTATTATTGAGTACAGTTACCAACATCTCTAACTATCTTATCTGGGCAGCATATGACCTGGGGATCAGCATAAGACTTTGTATGAGACCTTAGCAACCATAAGATTTTTTTAGATCACAAGCACTTATTATATAGAGCTTAGACTATAGATCTAGAATGACCTCACTAAAAACCCCCCTAACAACATTCACTAGCAATAACTCTTTGTGATATAGGCACTTCTTTTTCAAAATGCATATATAAATATGTGACTTCTTGAACCCTTCATTTTTCTTATCTTAATTACTAACATATCTAAACAGTGTCTACACTTCAGATACTGATGTTTAATATAATTTTTATTTTCATTCTGATATATATTATGTACTTTTGACATTGAATACTTATGTTTGGTTACCATTTTGACACCCAGTATGCATTTTGGTAGATGCTGTCACCTGTGGCAACCATCTTTCCTTTTTAACTACATTACTTATAAACAATATAAATACTCCCTATATATACCTAGTAAAGACTAATAAACAAGAAGGATTATTGTCCACCACTGTCTATTGCAGCCTCAAAGTACTCTGTTCATTATTTACCTCAGCTTCAGACTTCATTTTTGATCTTTTTCATCACATTGTTAACAGCTTAGTAACAAGCCTTAGTAAACTCATCTTTAACTTAGCATAGTACTAAGTATGGGTGCCTTATAGTGTTATAGTGTCTTAGCAATGCTAAGAACTATGGCTAGCAACTAGTTTACTGTGTCTGTCCCCTAGTTTATTTGCATTCACCTTGTATTCTTGCTTCTTTCTTATTGCTAGGCTCTTATAGACCTTAGCAACTTATCCCTAGCAATCTTTTGTTTATGCTACTGTCTTTCCCACCTTATATTGCTTAGTTCCCCTCTTTCACTCTTAATGACTTCTCTACTTCACCCCCTTAGCAATTACTTTGCCTTAATCCCTTTTCCATTCTTTTTTTAGTAACTAGCAACCTTTTGTTAGCATCTAGTAACTTAGGCTGATATTAGCAACTTCCTTCATTTGCACCCTTTTTCATTCCTACTTTTCAGCTCTCATTCTCTGGGACATTTACTGACTTGCCCTTACACCTTTCCTACTGCTAGCTACCCTATCTGGTTGCTAGTGCATTCTAGGTCTTCTTTTGGTTTTCTGCACAGCAGCTAGGCAGCATAGCAGCACATCAATAGGCAGTATAAGAGAGAATGTTGTAAAGGAAGATAGTAAGCTGAGAGTTATATTCCTTATTCACAAAGAAGGAGAAGACTCCAATAGCCAAGTATAGAGAGTTATTGTAAATAAATTTAGTGAGGGGGAGTTTGATGCACTAGTCATCCTGTAGGTAGTTTACATATAGCCAAAGGTACTGCTCCAAAGTCTAATTGACATACTTGGTCTGTCCATTGGTCTCCATGTAATAGGCTATTGATAAGCTGGACTTGATGTTTAGGATCTGACATAGAGACTGTCAGAACTATGAATCAAACAGAGTGCCTCAGTTAGAAATGATGTCATTGAGCATACTATTATCCACAAAGACATAAGTGACAAAATGTTAAGCCAAGCATGGAGCATCATTTATGATGTAGCAGGGGACAAAGATAGCTTGTTTTGTTACTTGTAGACAATGGTAAAAAGTAAACAGCCTCTGATTGACTTGATATAATTGCTAAAGTAAAAAATGCTCTTTTAAAGGACTTAAAGGAAATCAGTAATAGTTTCTTTAGCCAATATATAGTTCATATTCAATTTATTAAATTCTAAAAAAGAAGCCTTTTATATATGTATATCTTTAATATTTTTTCATTACTATAACAAAATTAAGAATGCTGCTTATGTAGATACTATTGTCTCTGCTCAAGTTCCTGATTCAATGACTTAGTTTTAATTGTATCAAGTATTACCTTAGTTTAAATTGTTATTGTAGTCATTTATTCTTTGTTATTAGATTGTTACTACTAATATGGTTCATGATCTATGTAGAACTGCTTATTCTAATGTAAAGTGCATAGTAAATAGCAAATATTCTGAATAATACCCCAAGGAATTTTAAGAATTTATCTACTATAGTGATAATGGGTATCTTCAATATGCAAAACCTAATAATGGCTGGTTTCTTGAAAAACATGGTCATTATCATGACAATTACAATATTGTTCTATATAATCCCTATTTTTCAACCAAATACCAATACTATATCAATGTAGAAGTCTGTACTTCAGTAAGTGCTATTAAGTATATTCACAAGTAGAAAGGCTATGATAGGAGAACCTTGAAAATCTCTAAGAAGGAGAGAGATAAAGTCAAAAAATATCTAGATGCCAGGTACATATCTGCTGCTAGGCCCAATCTGGACCAAACTGCACTTACAGCTTAGTTTAAAGCTAATGTTCAATTCCTTAATAACAACAACACTTATCAGAATTTCTCAATCAAGTTTGTCTATAATTTATTTGAAAAGAAATAAAAGGAGAAGTAGAAAAGGACAGCTATTGAAAAAATGTACTTTGCTTTACTCAATTAAGAAGAAAGGTTCTACCTTAAGATACTCTTAACAGTTGTGATAAGTGCAATATTATGGGCTAATTTCAGAACAGTCAATAGCCATATATATCCAACTTACAAGAAGACATGTCAAGTTCTTGGATTTCCGGAAATTAATGCAGAATGGAGGTAGTATCTTACTGAAGCTGCTCCTATCCAACTAGGATCAACTCTTAGACAACTCTTTTACACTATCCTACTTTACTATACTTCTACTACTTCAGAGGTTCTATGGAATAAATTTAAATATTCTATTTGTGATGATCTTCAATACAGATTAGAATGTATAAGGTAATACTCAGATTGAATTTTTACAAATGAAGATATTTATGATTATAGTCTTTATCTTATTAATAACAACTTGATAGACTTTGAAAAACTCTACCTCAGTAAGTTTGAAATGTTATTCTAAATAATTATCTTTTATATAGAGTGTTGAACTTCACACTGATTAAAGAAATTCAGGCAGCAGACTTTTGCAAGAAGAAACCAATTATAATACTGAGGAGTTGAAAAGGAGAGTTGATAAAAACAAGGCCAAGTTCAATGCTGAACAATTACAAACCTTCAATGCTGTGATAGACTCTGTAGATAACAATTTAGAGAGGGATAATATTTATTTACAGTGCAGAAGGATATAGCAAAACCTTTGTCTGCAATACTCTAGCTTCACTTCAGGAAATCCACAGAATTTCTTGAGAAAAAGCTGTTAAAAATATGTTATGTAATTATAACAAGTTTTTTTCTAGTTTTCTATCAAATGTTTTTTAAAGAACATTATAAAAATAGTTAAAAAATGTCAATGCTTTTTTTTAAAAGCAAGAAAATTTTTTTCTTTCAATTATCCTTAAGATACAGATAGAAAAAATTAAATATGGTTTAAAGTTTTTATTTTCAAGAAAAGAATGACATTTATCTTTTAGTATTCCTTTATAAACACTTGTCATGTTTCTTTCAAATGTTTCTTGGAGAAAATTCTTTATCTCACTTGAAAATATATTAGAAAACTTAAAGTGTTTCTTAAAAAATATATATTAGGAAATATTTTAGTATTTGTTTAGAAACATAAATTAGATGCATCTGTCATATTGATGAGCATATTACTCACTATATAGTGTGTGATGCATTCATCAACATATCTTATTGAGTCCTTTAAGTTCAAAAATAAAAATTTTTTATTTGTTAAATTTACATCAAGTTAAAAAGCAAGTAAAAAGATTAGACTACATATAAAATAAATCATTTTATAGCAATGAAAAGAAGGTACTCAGTTAGAAGAACAAAGTATAAGGCAAAGAACAAGAAATGAAATAATTAACACAAAGAAGACAATAAAGAATAAAGACAAAGGCAATAAATGAGGTAAAAATTGCCAAGATCACAAAGATACTGGCAAAAACAGTAAACAAGGCAAGTAAAATCATATTCTTCTTTAATATTTCATAGATCTATATAATAAGAGATATAAAGACAAGAATTTAATTTGAAAGTGTGAAACTTATGAGGATCAAAGAGTAGAAAAAATCAAGGATTGAATATATGATAATGTAGAACAAAGTCAATATTATTAAAATGAATGACAATAAACTATATAAGTTGATCAGAAACTTCTTGAACCCATTTGGCATCAAATTTATTAAAGTAATTATATTTATAAAGTTATAAAATATTGTAAAAAGGTCAGTAATATATATATATATATATATATATGGAGAATACTGATATACTCAATGAAATTGTCTGTATATATAGTAAAAAGATCAACAGAAAATTGCAAAAAAAGATCAACAAAAAATTGCAAAAAAAAACTACAAACAATGACCAAGATTGTTAAACAATAGATTTATAGCTTATTTATAATTGTAGGGTGTCTATAAACTCAGGTGCCCAAAATAGCTAAAAATTAAACAGAGTTTAGAGAGATGTTGGATATAAATAGTAGTACAATGATGATGGTGGTCAAACAGGAAGAGAGAAATAGAGAAGTTTTTGCAATAGTAAGCTACAAAGAATAAAATTAAAGTATAGTCTTATAATGCTAAGCTATTAGGACAATGCTTAGATCCTCTTTAACTAGTTCTTTAATACAACACTTCATGATACCTATAGAGTGGCCAATACCCTCTATGAGCCTCTGTGCTATAACAGATTGTTTTTAGTGCTTCAGTTAGTGACAAAATCTGATTTAAGGCCTTCTTCCTCTTTTACTACCACTATACACTCCATCCCACTTTTAAACACCCTAGGACCCTCAAAAAGTGCTTAAATACTTTTTTGCAGTCTCTATAAGGCTAAAAAAAAGTGATTTTGGCACTCTATTTGGCACTAAAATTGAATCTGAAGCCCTTCTCCTCTTTTTCCACCACTATACCTTTTATCCAGCTTTTAAATGTCCTAGAACCCTTAGAAAGTGCTCAAATGCCCTCTTACAGCCTCTATAAGACTGAAAAAGCATTTTTATTATTATAATCATTACTAAAATCAAAGTTAAGGCCTTTCTTCTCCTTCTCCTCTATTATATTCTTTATCTAGTTCTTAAGCACTCTAGAACTTTCAGAGAGTATCCAAATGCCCTCTTACAGCCTCTATAAGACTAAAAAAAAGTGTTTTTAATCTTAACTCAATGCTAAAATTAAATCTGAGGCCCTTTCTCTCTTTTCTTCCCATTATATCTTCTATCTAGCTCTCAAATACTTTGAGACCCCTAGAAAGCACCTAAATACCCTCTTACAACCTCTATAAGACTAAAGAAAGTGAATTTCACACTCTATTCAGTACTAAAATATGATTTAAGGCCTACTTCCTATATAAAGTAAAATATTACTCATATAGAGCAACATGATTTTTTATATGTACAATTAGAGGTTTGATGAAATATAACTCTATTTAGTTTATAAGGTATTGGTAATATCATTGTCATCAGTGCTTAATTGCCCAGTACATTCACATTCAGTATTTACTTATTTTTATAAGATCCAATATTTACTGAAGTAAGTATAAGTACCTTAACCAAACCTATAGTAGCTTGCTGTTGGTCATTTCATACTTGCTAACTATATCATTAAGGAGTGATATATCTAAGTACTCTGATACTGCCTTTATTGCTATAAATACTTTGTAAAATATAAAGGACATTACAGATACTATAAATGCTACTATATATCAAAGAACTACTACATCTGAGTGTTGAAGTACTTTTAGATCAAAAACCACTCAAGCTAGCAGAAACTATTAAAAAATGAAAGGATAGTAATGAGTACTTAACATGGAAGGCAATAGGAAGTCCTTTGACTGAGGTCATTATTTGCTGAGAATAGCACAGATTGAGTGTAATGAATCTATCTAGAGATTAAGTGCTGGAGTATATATATATATAGGGAATAATTACATGTTGTCCATTATATTGGGCAACTAAAATCCATACCTTTGCTCCCCAAGGCTATGGTCCAGACCTTCTGAAGGGCATAGATACAACAGTAGCATCTACAATATGAGAATCAAGAGATAAGAAAAGTGCTGCATTAGAGGTGACTTCACAATCAATGAGCAAATCAGTCTCATTAACATTCATTTCATTCAGCCCTTTCTAGTAGTAAGCACCCTCATCTGGTATATCTACATCTATATCATTACAATTGCCAACTTCCTATTTTCTGGCCTAGAATTGATTAAAATAGATTGAAGAAAAATACATTAGTATTACTTCTTATTGGTTTTGCAGCAATACTGGTACTGTCTCAGACATTAGTATTGAATAAGCAGGTTTTGCCTTTAGTAGCTTAGCAGTAAGCATGATCTTCTCAGCCTTAATGAATTGCAGTTAAGTTCTAGCATTGTTCAATTTAGTATACATAGACACTACTTTAGCTTTATATTTAGTAGTTGAGATATAGGCTACAGATAAAACATCTTTTAGACACTTTATTTTACCATACCTAGTACAATTCCTTCTTGATATTAGCTATTGCTCTTCAAAGAAAAGAATATATACCAATCTAGTTTAATTTCTAAATTTTAGTTTCCTTCTCTTGAAGTATTTATTAGTTGAGATAAGTGTAAGATCACAACAGAATGAAGTTAAACTCACTGCTGATATTGTCAAAGCATTTGAGGAGTTTATTTCTGAAGTTGATAACTTGTTGTGTAATTAATGGATAGTATAGTTCTTGGGTGAGAGCTTTGCTAAAGCTTGCCATTAAAAAGCATCTTTATCAAGCTAAATATTAGAGAGATTCTTTTTAACTTGTAACAACTCAGAAGTGAGGTCATGAATGGTAATATCCTTCATTTCAGAGGCCTGACTAGCAACTGCCTAGAAAAAGTGAATCAATAGATGTTGTTAAAAATAGTTGAAAAGGGCCATACTTTTGTCTATTTTAATTTATGTTTGATGTATGCTAATAAGATAACTTGTGCATTAAGTTCAATAGAAAGTCCAAACTATTTTAATTTAGTTGCATCTAGTTTTGACTAATTTTCTTCAAGCTCTATGTCTTTTGCCAAAGTCAGTTTAAACAAGTTCTCTTCAACTGTCTGAAGTACAAAACTACAATGAGAAATAAATCATAGAGCAAGCATACATATATACTTTTAAATCAGTCTTTGCAGATGCAAGTTTGGCTCTTAAATCAGCTATAAGAGCATCTTTTTTATAGCTCATCATATCTAAATCAGATCATGTTTTTCACAATTCTAAAGCAGTTTCTTTGAGTTTAGCTTTAAGCTCTGCTGAGAATACAACTTAATTTTTAAGCTTGGTAGACACTTTGGCACACTTTGAGTCTATTACATTCAGTTTTGTCTTATTTTTTACCAGCTCAATGTCTTTTGCCTAAGTCAGTTTAAGTCAGTTTTCTTTAGCTACCTAAAGCATAAAACTACAATGAAAAATAAATCATAGAATGAGTACAGATATATACCTTTAAATTGGCCTTTATAGATGTAAGGTCAGTATTTGGATCAGCCACAGTACTTTTTCCTAACTGATTATATCCAGCTTACTCAATGTTTATTTATTTCATTTAACTCATTTTATAGCTTCTATATTATAGATATCTTTTTCTCAGCTCATCATGTCCAATTTAAATTCTATGCTTTATGTTACTTGAAGACAAATATAATGATTGAGTATATATTACTAAATTGAAACATTAAAGGATTGGCTTGCAGAGGAGGATAAGTTGTTATAAGTAGATGCCTTCTCCATTCCCCCAAGAATATGAAATAGATAGAAGCAATATATACAAGGTAAGAGGAAAGAGGAAGTCTTTGGGTGAATCTAGAAGACTAGTAATAGTAAGAGAGATGAAAGAAAGGAATTAATCTCATATATGTTATGTTGTTTAATTAGGCCACCTTAGTTCAACAAGATGGTAACTCCATTAAGCTTTGAAATTAGCAGTTGACTTCACTAGCTTTCCTCAGCTCTCTCCTATCTTTTAGAGCTTTGGATTTATCCAAGCTCTTTACTAGTCTTATAAGTTCACTTGAAGACTGTTTCTCTAGAATTTTATTATCTTATATTTCAGGATATCAGTCCAGCATTCTAGACTCTCAATCTTTTAGACTCATTCAAAGACCTCTTCTCTGGAAATCTTTAATGCTTCTTTGCAGTTCTATACCTTAGTACTAGCAGAATGCTACCAACTATTGGCATGGGAGAATGCTATGAGTTGTATGGCAGCACCAATTATTTACTAGTAGTCTGCTTGGCTTAGTTTGTCTGTTGCCTTGTAGGCAGCAAGTTACTTTGATTGTAAAGTCCTTACTTTTATCATATTTACTACAAAACACTTCTATTAGAGCTTTCTTATCATATTTGCTATTATCTACTACCATTGAGGGGCATGGTGGCTCAGCTGGCACTATTGCATCCTATAGTGGGTCACATGATCTACAAGTACAAGGCCAGGTGTTTAATTCTGGCTGAGTATGCCTGTATGGAAAAACACTTTTAAACACTATATAGGTTATTCAATGCCACTGGGCAGCCATTGCTTGCATGTGTTGACTAGAGAGGCTTTGTTAAGCAGGCCATAATGAGCAACCAATCAGCATATGATTTAAGGAGACAATATTACTACTATACTTATATCCAATCAGAAATAAAAGGATTCTCTAGTGCAGAGATACTGAGAAAAAGATCTGGACTAAGTGCTGGGAAAGGAACCTTGATTACCAATCAGGCTGTAGTACAGGTAGGTGGCATCAGTGTTGAGCTGAGGGCATAGTATTTGTTTGCACTGACCTAACTCATTACCTTTGATTGGGAAATTCCAACTTTAAAGATACTATCTGGGCATAGAGAATGACTTGGGTTGTAAAAGTTGTTGCTGGGTATATAGTAATGGAAGCTTAAAGCTAAAGTAATTCATCCTATGTGGAACATACCAATATACACCAGCAAGCATTGCTAAGAATAAAAGTGGGCAGGAAAGGAATGATAATGGCAGATGAAAAAAGGAACTTGATGTATAGGAAGTAGTATGAACTCTGACAGGATCAAATTGTAGTAAAATGGCTACAAGGCATAACCAGCATACCTGAAAAAACATCAGGCCAGAGTACCTACTAAGAGTGTCCATAATTATCATCTCCTTATGTACTGCAGATGCTAGGACACTAAAGTTCTACCTAAGTATAAAATAGCACTTGAAAGAAATAAAGCAAAACATTTATTCATTCATTCTACTACCATTGTATACTATTACTTCCTGCTCTATCTTTACATTTTAGCATTTACATATCTCTCATAATTAGCTACAATGTTCTGGCCATGTCCAATCATATGAGCTGTTGTATAAGATAATGTATACTGGCTGTGCAGAGTCTTGGGCAAGGTTTTATAGCCATCTTGGTTATATTTCTCCTTATCACTTAAGACAATTAATTGTATTTGTCAAAACCCATCTTATTTCCCTCTTTCCTTCACCATCATCCAATCTCAGCTTCTATACAGTTTCTTTCTGGATCTCAGCCACACCCTCAGATCCCAGCCACAGTCCTGTTTCAGCCACATCCAGGTTTTAGCCATCTCTAGGACTGCTTTTCTTGTTTCAGATCATTCTTACAGCTTCAGATTACTTCCACAGGTTCCAGATCACTTCTACCTATTCTAGATCACTTCCAGAATTGCTTTCCTTGTTCCAGAACACTTTTTCTTGACTTAGATCACTCCCAGCTATGACTTAGATCACTTTCACCTAACTCAGATCACTTCCACCTGACTTATATCACTTCCACTTGACTTAGATCACTTCTACTTGTGTTAGATCACTCCTACCTGACTTAGATTACTTTCAGCTTCCCCCTTTAGTAGTGTCCTACAGCTATATAAGGTCCCCTAGTTTGTAGCTATACTTCAGTCTTAAGATTACCTATTGTGTCTGCTTTTCACTTATGTTCATCCTTTTATCTCTTTCTCTTCAATCTATCAGTTTCTAGGTTTACCTTTTTCAGTTCTCTTATTTCTTGACTCATCCACATACTTGTTTGCTATCAAGTTTGCCTAATGGTTCTTTTACTCTGTAGGAGCCCCTCCAGAGTTAAGGGATCCTGACAGTATTTTTATATACTGTCTCTAATTACTATTTATGATTTAGACTCATTTCCCTCCTATTTATAACTGCTTGCAATTGTGCCTGCATATCCCTCAGCTCATTCTGGTGGGCTGCTATAGCTCTATTTTTCAATTTAGACTTTAAAATGTAAAGTACTAAGCAGTCTTTGTAATTTTTAATTTTGACCAGTTCTTATTTTTGATTATTTGGTACAATTAGCCAGGCCCTTTTAGATGGTAAGCAGCCACCAACTACCTTGTCACATATCTTCTTCACATCTCTCTTATTCTACTTTCTGTAGTATTTGGTCAGATCCAGCCTTTCCTCAGCAGCAACATAAATAGTCTCCTGTTTATAACTGTCAAATAGTAGGATTAGTTTGAAGTCAAGGATGCAATTGCTAATTGCTTAACAGACTTTCTAGACTACTTAGTTTTAGCAAGCTCAATTATAAGGTTAAATCTCCTACTATTTGATCTTTCTAGTTCACTATAGGACCTCAGTATCTTTTTGCTAATGCTGCTATGAGTGTAGAAAGTCTCTAGACTATAAGGAGGCTCAGAATCAGGTTTGCTGTCAATTTCTTGGACTCTTACTTCTATTGCTGTATTTGGATTGTCCAATCTAAACTTCATATATATAGCAGTTGACAAAAATGGTAGAGGTAGAAGTGTATTAAATTCAATGCAGGCTAAGTGCAGAAAATATAATCTCTTAATATGAAGTCTCATCTTGAAAATTTATTAAAATTATATTGCCCTCACACAATAATTATATGCTTCTGTACACAATCAGGCTTTGGCATTTGGGTTCACTTCTTTTTAGGATGAGGTTTCTTTGTCTAGATATATTATATAATCCTTTTGAGACCTTAACTGCACAACTTTTTGATTGAATTGCATATTTACTACATTAATTATGTTTGCTCTACAGGTACTTATTTCAATCATCTCTACTGGTTGTATATTATACATATACCATAACCAATACCAGTTTCTATATGACCTAAAGGGCAGCAATAGCTCAATCAATTGTGTTATATTCAACTATGATGCTACCCTTATATCTATTAATAATAAGTTGCAAGTTTCTAGATTGTTGTTTTCATATTACAATTTTTGTCTTATAGACAATGATGGTTATGTATATATATATTCAATGACTGACTTCATCCACCTTCAAACTCTCTGTAAACTAGCTTGGAGTAAGGTCACTGCTTTGACTTGTATTGACTCAAAGTTTACTGCCAGCAATTGAATTAAAACTCTCTATATTGGAAGCATAAGAGGGCTTGTATCTCTTATTTCTTAGATGAAGTATAATACTGTGCATGCTTCTATTTGACCTTAGGGAGTTCTTGCTGACATATATAAAAGTGATTCACCCAAAGATCTTCAAAGTCTATTAAAGTGTTTAAGTTTAACAATAGCATTACTGTACAATTATATAACACTGCAAATTAATAGATCATAATTGCTAGCTATGGAGGAACTCTGAAGTTGTTCAGTGTAAATTAAGGTAGTAAGTCAAGCTTGATGGACTGGTCATTTTTTGATCTTACCAATTACTACTAGTTGATCTAATCAAACTCTGGATCATTGTGGATGCACCTAGAATAATACTTATCAGTTTAACATTCTTTAGAGATGGCAACCAGAGTCTCCTAATTCACAAATTAGAAAATAGAGAGATATATAATCAATACTGCAGAATTTCTTGCACCACTTTTCACTCTTGCTTATATAGAATGTGTTAAAATG
The DNA here is from genome assembly GCA_018851325.1 of Termitomyces sp. DKA19. Classification (NCBI taxonomy): domain Eukaryota; kingdom Fungi; phylum Basidiomycota; class Agaricomycetes; order Agaricales; family Lyophyllaceae; genus Termitomyces; species Termitomyces sp. DKA19. Next base: position 6,516 of record JABCKS010000419.1, on the reverse strand, counting down.
TATAAACTTCAGAGGTTCTTTGAAAAAAGCATTTGATATATGCTATATGTATTTTTAGTATGGACTATTGCTATTTACTGACTTTATTCCAGAGGCCACATAGCCCTTTCTTCTTACAAAGACCTTCTTCTTATATATAATTTAACAGAAAGTTATACCTAAGTCTACCACTTTCTAGGATCTTTGCCAGAAACAATCCTATCCATTCAGTTCAAAAGATAAATCACATTCCAAGGTGCTTGGGCTGAAGATGGTAAGTTTGCTATCTATGGAAGTGATCATGAGACTATCTATATCCTGGATATAGCAACATAAGAAGTCATCCAGCAATTGCCTATAAGAGATAGACTATTCATCTAAGTATTATATAATATTCTTCACAGACTTCTAGAGCTCATACAAACAGTTATCACTATTCAACTCTTAAATAGTCATCATATCATTATTGGTGGATATAGCTCTGGCAACTTTTGTATATTTATATGATCAAAGCAGATGAGAGGAATCTAATTATTTCTTAAACTGGTATAACTGATATTGAATACATAACTAGCCTGACAAACCTTATAATAAGCCTGCTGTTGTATATTTGGTGACATATATAGACAACTGGTCATAAAATGCAGAGCATAGTGTCATTTTATTTTTATGCTTTGTAATCGCAATCAAGTTCTTTTTTTCTGCTCTAGTCCTTTCATCTTTGAACATAAGTTCAATGCTTTCTGATTGTATTCACTGATTGAATTTGTCTTTTAAACTCCATTCTTTTTCTGAGATTTGTACACTTAGCAGCACTGCATACCCTAGACACTTTTGACTAAGCTATAGTCATTTTTACTAAAATGGTCTACACAATAGTAGAGCAGGCAACATTCACTTAAATAGTCCTTGTTTTGAGTAATGGTGTCCTATATTATATAAAAGAGGTAGAGCTAGATGGACTTCTTTCAGATGTACACATAGTGACTATCTAGCCTAAAATATTCACCCAGATAGTGACTGCTTTATAATTGGAACCTTAGATTGTAATGGTTGTTTCTTACTTAGTTGAAGAAAGTATACTTACTGGCAATATATTAGATATAGAAGAGCAAATTATGGAGGATTTGCCACTAGGTGATAGCACTCTCAGTGTATTTGTTTTGCCATGATCTCTTTTCATGTTCCCAACCTCCTCCCTCTCTCCTTCCTTGATTTTGTGTTTATTCTACATCAATTTTGAATACAACTTTATATACTGGTCAACTATAAAATCAGTATGAACTTTGATTAGTAATGTATAAACATACTAGTCAAATCTGCTACTGGAAACTCAATTATCTGCTTAATAATGAATGGAGCAAAATTACTATACAATATTACTAAGCTGTTATTGCCCTGCCTTGATTTAACTATATATAAAAGACCCATATAGCAAATATGAGATCATATAAGCATGTGGAATAGAATGGCATAGTTTAGCTGAGCTCTTTTAAAGGTATTTGTAAGGTAAGGAAATAGGGCAATAAGTTTACATTTAACTTTTAAAAATTTATTACAAGTTTTCTACTTATCTAAATTGAAAACATTGTAGCTTCATCTCATTCAACTACAAGGAAGCTATAGATTTGAAGTTGAATGAAAGTTGCAAAGAATGAAAAGTAATCTTTGATGACCTTTGAGCAACTTTGCTTCAGAAAAAAATCTTGTAAATTAAAAAGCTTATGCCACATTTATAACATAGTCTCTTTATACTCATTTGAATTCTTGGTCAATGTACTTGTCTTACTAAAAGAGTTGGGACACAACTTATACTTATTATAATTTATTAACAACCACTATAGTTAACTAATTGTGTACTTAAACAGAAAAGCCTATCATTCATAAACAGAACTAAAGACTCTGATAAACTCTGGAATATGAAATACTATATGATGGTTAAGGACACAGTCATAGAGTGAAAACAGTTGCTAAAGTTTTTTTTGATATTTCACTATGAACTTAAGATAGTAAATGTAATATTCTTTGCTAGTAATTTGAGAGATAACTAACAATACTGCAGACATAAGTGACATAGTAAGTCATGGAAAGTGTAATTGGTCTTATTTGAGGTGCTTGAACTAAAGGCATATCAATGACATTGGCAAATTTAAACAGCTTAGAGTTTGCCACTTATTTGCTTTGAGCTTTAATCCTAATGACAAAGAGACTAATAGTATCTATAAAGGTTTAGTAACATATTCCAGATCTTCTACAATTGTCTTCATCTTCTCATTTGTCAAGACACTTTCAAGTTGCTATATATTGTCATTTGCAATTTGTTTTGATTACTAATCAAGTAAGTTAGCTGTAGGTAATAATGATATTGAGCAGTTTCATATTTAGGTGATGATAGCTTAAGCATAATGTTCTCTAACAAGTTTTATAGAGAAAATATATACTTCATAGCTATCTAGTCCTTTTGTAACACACCTTAAAGCTGAGAAACTGACTTTAGACTATTTCTTGATAGTATCTTCAAATTTTTAACCCTGTTTATTGAAATTCATAGGCTATAATAATCATTTAATAAGCATATGAATATTCTTGACATATGTTTTGTTCTCTAGTTAAAGATTGTCTACTAAAAAATATATCTTGATGACAAGGCCTTTTATAAGTTTATTTCTATCTTGACCTTACTTTATCTTCTCTTTATTATAGCTAAGAATGCTGTGGAAATGCTCCTTGATCAAGTTAAAAAAGAGATTGTGTATAACATCAATAATAAAAGATAATGACTGCTTGTAATATAGTAGTCTAAAAAGCTCAATCCATTAAACACCTGAACTATTGACAATATTTTAAGCATCTTCTAAAGAAAAAGCATCAAAGTACTTCTTTACCTACTCTCTGCACTCAATATTGATGTCTAAAACCTAAAAATTATAGTTGTAATCTTTGTATTCATGAATTAATCTAGAACATTTGTACTAAGAATAAAACTTTTTATGACTTATTGCAGTAAAACCTCTTACTTTGTGTGCAATTAGCAAATCACAGATTATAAGAAGGACAGTGCAGAAAAAGGCATGCTTATAAAGATATTTTATAGTTTGACTAGAGAAAATGCTTATTCAAAGTTTGAGGAAAGCATTAATAATGGGTTTTAAATAGAAGTTCAAACTATCCACTTTTACAGAAGGCTTGTATAGGTTAGGAATTAGCTGTACAAACAAATTCTCTGACTTGTATTATTCTTTAATTGGTAGTTTAGTATATGTAACAAAGATTATACTAATAGATATTTTTTCTCTCACTTACTTATTATTCAAGGAATTAAAAAAATCAATGCTAAGTGGAAACAGATAACAACCAGTGTTATTGCCATTATATACACTGAAATGAGTTTTATTATTAGGACTCTTACAGTTTTAGATAGTAGAGCCATAGAAGATATTAGTTATTTTTCTATTTATTGGAACTAGCATCTTTTTCTATACTTTATTTATCTTTTGCTTATATCCCTTTATATAAAAACAAGCCTATAAGCTAGTCTTTAAAGTTAAAGAAAATATAAAGATGTACAGGAATGAAAATTTTGAGTTTTTGCTCCCTAATTAATTTTGGCTGAAAAGTAATTCTTTATACCTGTGGCCATAGTACTTTATAGTGCAATGTTAGAGGTATATATAAATGCTGCTAGAAATGTCTTTTTCTTGCCCTTGTGATTCTTTTATCTTGATTGCTTTTCTGAAACATATAGTAAATTGTATAGTATGCTAGACAGACTATATAACCTTTTGATTTTCTTTTTAATTTTAGAGATTTTATTGCAAAACAAAATGTTATAAGAGAATTTACTAGAAGTCAAGAATGAAAATGCCTATAATATGGCAGGAACTATTTTAACAATCAAATTTAGAATTTTTTCACATATTTCAAAGAGCTTGTATATGCTATGATGAGAGAAGCAAAAGATAATATAGTAAACAGTTATCATGAGAATCATTACAAAGGAGGTATTATATATAATACTGACTGCTTTATAACTTTCTACCATAGTTAGAATTTTTGATGTTACTATAAGAATAAGTCTGGTTCTTTGTTTAATCATTTCTTACTTGATGTAATTGAACACTGTTATCTATTCCAATAGAATATTATCATCTGGTTGAGTAAAAATATTTTCTATCATTAATAGCTCTATATGCAAAGAGCCTAAGACATTTCTGATGTCTTTTAAAAGAAACATGAGTTTTTTTGTCCTGAAAAATCAAGTATCTCTTTCAAATGGCTTAGCTATGAATATATATAAAGTGAGGCTACTGATTGGAAAATTATCTATTGTATAAGCTAATTTAATATCATAGATTGCCAAAGCCACTTTCTAAAAGATGTTGACCAAAGCAGTGACTTATGCTGTCTAGTCTATATCATTATGCTTCTTTTATGTAAAAGAAAAGACTATATATCCTCTTTTAATATCTGAAATTATTTCATCTTTGCACCTAATATAAGTGCATTAGTAAACTCAATACTTGCTATCATCATTCATAAAAAAGTGTCAAAAAATAAAGGAGGCAGAAAAATAGCATAGCAAGATAAATAACTGACATTATAAATGATTTTACATATAATATAAAGCTGTTAGCATACTTTTAGTTCATTAAGAACAAACTGCAAATATAAGGAATTTAAATTATCAGACTGTATTATCTTCCTTTAAATATTATTTATGATCTATATATAGTATAACTTAAATTTGAAGTGAGTATTGATATAATGTTGTCACAATATTGGGAATATATAAAACACCAGAAGTCAAAATAAACCATCTATTAAAGCTGAAAACTGTAAGCCTCCTGGTAAAATAAGTTCCAGCAACATTATCTCCTTGAAATACACTAGAAAAAATACAGAATAGGATAGGACAAAAACTATACTAGACTATACACTCAATGATAGTCTAATTACTGTAATGGGAGGGAAGCATGGGGCTAGCAAAAGCACTGGAGTGGCATCAATTCTGGCTAAATCTGAATCAAAATAAGATCTGATCTAAGAATAACCAGATTGGAATGGTGAATATGAATGGAAGGGAACCTATAAATGAAAGTAATACAAAAGAGAAAGAGATAAATGGGGAAGGCAGAACCTTAGAATAGAAAAAAAGAATGAAGGTATAAGAAACTAGCCTGTAGCAATAAAATAAGCATTCAACCAAGTATTTAAAACATTTAAAGTAGAAATTGAAATACTATTTAAGGTAGAGGTGCTAGAATATCTGAAACCAAAAGTCACATGTAGAAAGTAGTCTGTACACTGTAGACAGAGGTATAAATAGCCTAAGTAAAGTAGCAAATAAACATGCAATTAATAGGCAAAGGCTCAGTGGTTCCCAAAAAATGAATCACTTAGGCTGGAGTTTGTTGAAAAACCTCTACCTTTAGAATAACAATATTTTAGAAGATACCCACATCAACATCAAGCCATTATCAAGCAATTAGTGTAGAATCAAAGTAGACCTTCTAAAACTTCAAGAAAGCTCCAGAACTAATAGTATTACTCTAATCAAGTACTATAGTATATGGAGTACTCATATAAATATATATAACTTAAGGTAACAATGGTCTCTGATATTGAAGTACATTATATACAAATGGAATGAAATGAATATATTGCAGTTGTGTCAATAAAACATGTAAATGTCTTAAGCCTTTTTGTTTTTCAAGAAAGAAGCTTATTACAAACAAAGTTTTTACCTTGACAGGTCATGCTAGCTTTGTATACAATCTAGTTAATACTTTATATCTATATACCTCATACCCTTAATGCTATTTGCTGTCTTTGTACTGTGGAGTATGGTCTATGTCATAGTTTTAGAATATATAAGGAGCTGGAAACATCTATTGTCTTATATCAACTTACTCTATATATATATAAACAATTTAAAAAACAATGCTATGTACTTGAAGACAATTTGCTATGTAGATATAAATATTTGTAACTATGATAAAAACTCTTTGTTATCTTTCTATCAAAAAAATGATTTTCTATAAATATTGTAGAAGCTATATTTTATTTCTCATATCTATATACCATATTGACTAGCTATGCACTTTTTAACAGGACCGCTCTGCTCTTAAATCTATACAAAGTCATAAGAAAAGAACTGTGACTTCTTAAAGCTACATCATATCTAGCCCTCACTATGCTACTTTACTATACAATATATTGCCTACAGATATACAGATTGATATAGTATGGCAGTTTCTTACAACAGCTGCACTGTGCCTGATTAAATGTTTATAGGAACCTTTACTTGAAAATCACATACACTCTGCCAATGACTTTTCAAAGTAGGAAATTGTAATGCAGTTACTGAGCCTTTTACATACTGAACTGTAAGTCAGAACCTATTGATTGATTCTGGCTATGGTTGTGCAAAAAGACTACTCTAGGTTATGTAATTAACCTCACAACTTATATACAAGTTAAATAACTAATAATTAGTAATGACTGTAAATATTAATAAATGTATTGTATGAGCTGTAA
>JABCKS010000418.1:0-19534 GCA_018851325.1 Termitomyces sp. DKA19 | reverse complement strand
AGATGGCCACTCTGAAGATACTTGAGATCCTTGAAGCTGTTTCCTCTGGAGGTATTCTTTTACCTCTTGTTCCAGGAAGTCTATATAGAGTTCAATGAACTCTTCAGGGGCCTTGGGAATAATATTATCCCCTAAACTTCACTGAATTATGATATGTTTAGCCACTCTAGCCAGCAACCATTGTCTAGTGGAAGCTTTAGGAACCTCCACATGATCCCTCCAGAATGCAAGAATTCTCTGGTTGAGAACCTCATCCAAACCTATTTCATGATCTGTATCTGAGGTATCAGGTACTTCCTTAGGGACCATCTCAATGTAGGCTGAGAACATTATTCTCCTCCCTAAACCTGATGATAGGCCAGCTTGCAATGGAGCTGGCTCCTCTACATAGGGTTCCCTATGGGTACTCTGTGCACCTGTCAAGGTGTGCTGAGGTCATACAGTTCCAACTATGGAGCTTTCTTGTAGCTCAGTTTGGCTCACTGTGTGATGCATGCTAGAAGAGACTGCTCCAGTCTCTCCACCTTGTGCAGCTTGTCAACCATCATCAGATGATCAAGTGGGTATAGCAGATAAAAGGCCTCCTGGCATTCCTCCACCTCCCACACCTACAACACAATGTGATGTGGCATCACTTCCTAATCCCTATAGAGTGCTCTGAGACACTCCACTCACTGAGTTCCCAGGATCATGCCCAGAAACTCTTTTTCCTGTGGACATTGATATGCCCACCCAATACTATAACAGAGCAATACCATTCTAGTACAAACACAGATGATAAAGTGAGAACTCCTTTTGAGGAAGTTCAATCACTTGCTATAGCAAAGATAGTCAACATAGATTGACTTAAAAAAATGTAACACAGTTACTGAGCCTTTCATGCACTGAACTATAAGTCAGAACCTATCAATTGATTCTGACTATAGTTGTGCAAAAAGACTACTTTAGGTTACATAATTAACCTCATAACTTATATATAAGTTAAATAACTAATAATTAGTAATAACTGTAAATATTAATAAATGTATTGTATGAGCTGTAATGTGCATGAGCCATTACATAGATACACATACATTTTATATTCTGGAATACTATTATAGTAGACAAAGACAAAATCCACTTGCTATATTTCTAACCCTCCTAAGCTGCAGCAGCTGTAGACATCCTAAGAGATTCTAAATGGACCACTGTAGTATAAGTTTCATCAAAGTCTTCACCAATGATCTATAAGTACCCTTTAGCCATCAGTCAAGCTTTGTACTTTGTGACTTCTCCTTTTGCATAATACTTATTTGTAAATACCCATCCTACAACCTACTACATTCTTACTCCCAGAAACCTTCTTCTCATCCACTAGTTTGAAAATAACTCTATCATCCATCATTTTCAATTCTTTCTTCATTGTAAATTGCCATAGATTAGATTGTTTTATCATTTCCAAGTAAGTCTTCAGCACATAACAATTATCTCTATCACTTTTGCATATCAATGCTGCTAAATATACATATGGTCCTTCCATCTGAAGTGCTATTTATGTTCCATCATCAGTAGCCTAATCTTTGCCATGGTCCTAAGCTTTTTGCTCTTTCTGCAATGTCTCTCTTACTACAATACAAGCTAGAGTAGATTATGTCAGTTAAGCAGATTGTTGTGGAGGTTGTATTGTGGGTTGTGGTGGTGTTTCAGGTACAGTTGGCAAAGGTATGAGACTGCCAGATAGATTGGTTGTATGTTTAGAGTAGTTTGTGATTCTATCAGTCCTGATTCTTGGCACAACAGGCTGGTAAGCTGGTAGTACTTCTGCAGTGGAGGTAGGTTGTATCTAACCCACAAGGTGTGTCTTTACTGATTGTGGGTCAAGTTTTGATCTTATTAGCTCATTAGGTACCTTTATCTATGCCAGATAGCCTTATGGCCTGAGATGATCCACATGTTGCCTGTGACCCATCTATACCTCCTTTTAGATAAGTTCAGAATGCTAAGCCAATGGAAATAAGTCACAGATATAGATCTGGGTCATGGCTGTTTCTGCCTATAGATTCTTTGATAAGCCACTCTTGACTAACATACATCTTACTTTCTCAGGAATAGTTCAATTTACTTGTTCAGCAAGACCATTCTGTGTATATGCATATGGGGTAATGACATTTAGTACTATGCTATGATTGTTTAGATATATTGCCCAGGCATTGTTCAGCCATTTTCAGCCTGCATCAACCCTGACTTTGTAGAGTTTGTAACTTGTTTAGCATTCTCCTTCTCAATGGTAAAATGTAAACACTGTCAAGATAGTAACTACATCTTTCCTTGTCAGAAAATACCCAGACATGTGTGAAGAGCCCCTGTCAACTGCTAACATCATGTATATTGCTCCTTCTAGGGATAACATGCTTGATGGTCCCCAAAGATTGATATGAACACAATCATTCAGTGCTCCTTCTAGTATGACTTCTATATTATAAGGTTGAAATCCATGCTTACTATATATACAATCTTCACAGAGGCCAGGTACAATTAGTTTACCTTTTACTACCAGGCCATCTATCTTCAGTTGTTGTCAATGCCTCCCCAATAGTTTTCACACTTGCATGTCCAAAATAGCAGTGACATACTTTGAGAGAGGTTGGTTTCATTTGGAATTAGGTGACTAGGGCAGTAGGAATTTTAACTTTGCTAAGTGAACTGAGTAAGTACATTCCACTGTTCCTAGGTTCACAAAGTACCTCTCTACTACTTGGATCCAGAAAATGAACATGTCCTCCTCCAAACATGATACTGACTCTGGCCCTTTCAAACTTGGTAATGGATATCAGTGTTGGGAAATCAGACAGAGAACCTGGCATAAGAAGCAGAGCACACAATGTTACAAGTGCTGAGAAGCATGTAACTATGACAGAATCTATCTATCATTTAATGTAATAAAGTTTAATATTCAATTAGTCAGTTCTGCTATCATATAAGCTCAGTTATCCTCAACACTTTCTCTTGAGTAAAACATTTGTGACAGTCTTCCTCTCAATTTAAAAAACATAGTTCTCCTTCTCATCCTCAGAGAAGACAGCAAAACCAGCAAACTTCTCATTGATCAATTTGAAGTGCTTCAACCTAGTCTTCCATGAAAGCAGTAAAATGGCCAATGCCTTCATAATAGAAACAAGTCATGGTAGAACCAGTCTTCTTTGTCACAGCCATAGCATTCAAACTAGGCTTTTCTCCTTTTGGCTCTGACATAGTAGCAGTGGTGGTAGTGTAGGTAAGATTCTAATGACTCTCCTCATTGAGTAAGCAAGTGATAATAAAGTTAAGGGTGAGCTCCTTAAGTTTGATAGTATCAAGAAAGATAATATTATGATGTCTTTATCAGAAGTGAAAACATCAATAGCAGTAAGGTGGTTGATAAGAGAGTAAACTTCTTCAATCTAGGCCTTTATAGTTTGGCCTTCCTTCATAGAAACAATGATGAAGGCATGACAGAGTGTAAAGCAACTACCAAAACTACAAGTACAATGAACCTTGGCAAGGTTCTTTCAGATAGTATAGGGGTTTGGATCAGTTATATGGGCAAGTTGAGCATCTTTCACACCAAGAATCAATGTTGCTCTAACCTTAGCCATCCTCTTCTTGATCCTCTTCACCTTTGGACCTTCCTTATCCTCTAGCAACACCTTCTCCTCAAACAAATCCCAATACCTCTGACAAACTAGTATAGCCTCCATGTGCATTGTTCACTTGACATAGTTTGTGTGAAAGAGATGGGGAAAGTGAATAGAACCATCCATAGATGCTGAATTTGGCATAATGATGACCAAGAAAGAAAATGGAAATAGAGAGCAGCAAAGATAAAAGCAGTAGTAGGTTGGATTTTAAGAATCTCTGCAAGATTTAGCACTTGCAACACAAAATAGATTTCAGCCTCCAGGGGGCAGGTAATAGATTTTGGCCTCTGGGGGGCAAGTGTAAAATTTGGCTTTCATGGGGCAAGGTACAAAATTCAGCCTTTGTAGGGTAAAGGTGAGACACTCAAGGTATTTGCAAGATTCTTAGTGCTTATATAGGAAAATCAGATAGAGCACCTGGTGTAAAAAGCAAAGTATGCAATGTTATAAGCACTGAGAAGCACATAACTATGACAGGATCTATTTATTATTTAATGTAATAAAGTTTAATGTCTAATCAGTCAGTTCTACTATCATATGAGCTTGGTTATCTACAACAATCAGGTTGGAGGCAAGGTCAGAGACATGGAGGGCATTCCTGAATACTAGTTCAAATAGCCTATGCAATGTTCAGCAGGTCTTTTTGATAGTACCTCAGCCAATCACTTAGACTATTGCCCCTTTTGGGGCAGCATGTCCCTCTATTAAGCCTGGTAGCTCTTGATAATTAGTGAACACTTCTTAATTTATGAAAAAATGATCTGTAGCTCCTGAATTAGTCTAAGTGTGTACTTCTCAGACTTTGGTGATGTTTGTTCCAGTCCACTTAATCATTGCTAAATTTTCTTAGCAATTAGGATTATCCTGAATGACTGCAGATAATGTATAAGATAAATTGCATAGTAGTAGTGTCTGGCTGGGTCACTGGTTAGTTTGGTGTCATGGCTACATTTGCTGCTAGTGGGGTGATGGTAGCTGTCTTATTTTTCTTTACTCAGTTTTAAAAGTTTGGCAAGAACTGAGCCTTTTTTCCTCCTCCTTTCCAGTAACAATTTTAAACTACATGACCTGTATTTCAGCAGTTTGGGTTTATATAGACCAACTTGGGTTTGGTTTGTTCCTGGAAAGCTGTCACTAACATCTTTGCCTTTTGTTTTTAGAGTACTAGTCAATTTCAATACACTGTGAGTGTAGCAATTATGTCTTTAGTTTTGGTTATAGCATAGAATTACAAGTCTAAATATACTGTTAAGCCCTATTCATTTGTGCCAAGACTATTTTGAGTTCATCAGATAAAAATAAATTAAATCTATTTACACACTATAGTTGGAAGTGAGTTAGATATACAGAGCCCTGAACACCTGCACATTTGAGTACAATACTATTGGACAAGTTTCTAAACTTTGTGCCAGTAGTTTAACTTAGATTTCACATCAATGTATATTCAATTTCTATTTCATCTTTCTTCTCAGTTTACCATTTATATTATTTTTTTGCTACTATTGCCAACACTTCATATTGCAGCTGTTTTGTTTTTTGTTTGCTACAATTTGTTCAAACTTGATTTTCTTTTGTTAATATATGCATAAACATGATATACTCTCAGCTGTTCTCTTACACTCTGTTTAAACTTTTGAGAATATGTATTTTTGTTACTACTACATAATCATTCAGCTATTTAATCTTCTTTTTATAGATATTAATATCTTGTATCTACAGGGATGAACTCCACTAGACATAGCTTGTGGCAAAGGATGACAGCCTATAGTTTTCCTTGTATACAGTGTATAATGGCTATAAAGGAAGCTTCTTCATCCTTGGAATAACCATGAGCTCAAGGCTTCAATTTAGTAGTGGTACCCAGTCTAAGCTCTTTGTATGTTGATTCCAACATACTAATGCTACTACTTATAGTTAATGCTGGACTATTATATGAGTAGGCATGTTATTTTTTGCCTTGTCTCTTGCATCCCATTGCATTTACCTAGTCAGAGTATAATGTAATCTAAGAGAGGAAGTGTAACAGATTACATTGTATTTTGAATTATATTTAATATATTCCATATTTTTACTATATTTTGCCACCCTTAATTATTACATAGGTAGTCTTTTTTGTTTTACACTATGTATAGAAAATTCTACAATTAGAATACTTCTACCTTATGTGAATATAAGACATCAAAACTGTAACTCAGTTACAATATTAGCCTATATATTGATTAATTAATGTTAACTAACATTGAATTCAGCTTATAGCAAAGACTCAATTACTAATATATATATATGAAGCCTTAACTAAATAAAGTGAGGTTAAAGTAAAGACTAGGTTACTGTATATAACATAGTGGGTGCTAGGACTAAGCATTGGGTTTTGAAATCAAAACCATAACTGAGTATAGCAAAGTTGAAACTGGGACTAAGTATTTGGTTTTGAAATCAAAGCTCTAATAAAGTACAGCAAAATCAAGGCTGGGACTTAGCATTGAGTTCTGAAATGCAGGGACTCAGTATTGAGTCTTGAAATCAAGGCCATAACTGAGTATAGCAAAGTTGAAAATGGGACTAAACATTAGTTTTGAAATCAAGGCCCTAATAAAGTACAGCAAAATTGAGGCTGGGACTAAGTATTGAGTTTTGAAATCAAGGCCCTAACTAAGTACAGCAAAGTTGGGACTGGGACCAAACATTGAGTTTTGAAATTAAGGCCCTAATTGAGTACAGCAAAGTTAGGACTGGGACTAAGCATTGAGTTTTGAAATCAAGGCCCTAACTGAGTACAGGAAAGTTGGTGCTGGGACTAAGCACTGAGTTTTGAGATCAAGGCCCACTTGATAGTTTTGTACTTGGATAGTAGCATTGTAATTGTAACATTTTGTATATACTGCACAAATAATATATATATACAAGACTGAGACTAAGACCAAGCATCCGTGCTGAAGGCACGGTCATAACACTTCGTATTGTTCTCCTCCTTTCCGAATGAACACGTGAGAATCACGTGCGACCTGATGACGTTTGGAATTGTCTGTCGAGGGTTAACGACTGACCTTCAAACGTGCTGTGATACGTGCGCATCACGAGTAGGACAATTAACTGAAGGATGGGATTTCAGTGAGTTGTCATCTAATGTCAAATAGAATGGCCCTCTCAATCATCTGTGTGTAAAGTATACAGGGGCCGAGAATCACCCGTGAGTCCGCAAACCCTGTGGGATCTTAATAATTGTGCTCAACGAGAATTTACGATACCTCTTAGATACTCACAAGCGCCGTGCTATCATACCTGGGTCAGTGGCAGGCACATTCTCTGTCACCTTTGCTGAGTCGAGTTCCAACGTCACGTCAAGCAGATTTCTTTATGTGACCTTCCATGGGCTACGCCCTCGTTTCTCGATACAACTGGGTCGGCATATCCACATAAATTGACATATCAGTGTCTTCGCGGTGACTTCACATCGTCTCAACTACGGTGAGTTAAACGCTACCCTCATTGTTGCTCTTCGCTGCCTTCGATTGTCTAATTCTTATATCAGAGTACGCATGTCGCCGTCTGGAACTTCATTGCACAATGACTTCACTGTAATACATGTCAAGCTCGACTTCTACCGCACGTGCACTCCCTGTCGTATTCTCTAGCGTGGTCTGGCGTTGTTAAAAGGCTCCACGGACACCTCCGATACTGATACATACAAACATATCTATACATCTTTCTTCACCCTCTTGCATAGACACTCTTATATTTGTTGACTGTCCCCCATCAAGCATCCCTTCAATGATAGCTGCATACATTTTGTTCATACCTCAGTCTCATCCATGTACTGTTGATCTTGACGACCCCTTTAACAGGCAAGGCATATCTACACAAATTTGAAGAAGCTCTAGCACAGCGCAGTTTCCCGATAAGATCTGCATCATCTGATGATTGATTTATAACACTCGGTTTAATGTCGAGTTTGAAAAAAAAAATACCTTTGAAACACAAGAGGTACGTATGACTGAGGTGGAGGCAAAAGTCATGAGATCCAAAAAGAAAACTTTGAAGTAGAATTATAAGAAGAAACATGACCGCACTAACAGAAAGACTAAGTGACCTGTATCGTGTACGTTGAAGTGTACTGGAAAGAAGTGATCAGAGTCATTGTCGCAGCCCACGTTGCTAAACAAGGTTTCAAGAAGCTAGGTCCCGATAACGCCTTTCCTAGCCACTGCACTTAATGTCTGATTCATTGAGCCATTCCATACGGCATACAAGCTGTTCCAAGTCGCAGCCATGATAGTAATTATGTTGACAAACCGGACAACACCACTTTCATCTTCACTAGAAAGGGAAGTTGCGAAGAGGGCATGCGCGTATTCTGACGAGGGGTACGAAACCACAGTCCGCTTGGCTCCATTGATGGCTTACGTAAGTGCACCTCGACAAGAAAAATTCAAACGTTCAAGTTGCGACCGTCGACGCCAAACGACTGAAATTGTTGTACCTGTGCCACATTGCCTCACGGGTCGCAAAAACCTTAGCGTACCTGAAGCCCGAGTCGGATCTACGCGACTCGCCAAAAGTCTTTCATGTTAAACGATGCTTATGGAGTTTTGGATGCTTGCGGAACCGAACAGTTGGTGCGCCAGAAGGCCAGATTGACGGTTGTCCCCATCCTCAACGAGTCCCGCCCACCCTTTACCGACAGTATGCAGAATTCAATACTTGTTTCGACTTAGATTTGTCCTAAGAATGGCGCCGATTTTTTGAGCACGCTTGTTTTAACTTTTACCTCGGAACCTTGGAAATGAAAGTCGATAGGGTCGATATATTGTCAAAAAATGCCACAGCAGTAGATGAAGTTGGTCAAGTCATGCGTACATTTTACCCTCTATCACCGCGACTGCCTTCTCGTCCCAAATCTTCCTGGGTAATGCTAAGTTCCTTTATGTATGCTTACGAGAGAAATTTACTAATCCTCCCTCAATGTCGTATTCGACAGTAACCGTTATGATTTCGGAGGTATGGCTGGTCTATTTAACCTCGTATGGTATCATGGGGTGGATTTGACGCAACAGTCTAACAAGTTTTCCAGAGAGGTTAGGTCATATCACGCTAATGTAGTATATTGATGAACATACTAGCGATCAAATACCCGGATAATAATCTAAAACCAGGAAGAACCTCATCGGAAGACGGTCACCCAGGGGCGTCCTTGATTCTTGAATACTCACGCCAATCAACAAGCCGTATTTAATTTCTATCGCGCCATAAGTACCTTCCGCCCCGAAAGTTCATCCATTATCTTCGACACTCTCGCAATGCCTGATTGGAGGTCGCCACAGGAACTACAAAAGGAGAGGGAGATATTCTCAAAATTTACGCATGCACTCTTCGGCCTCTACATGTATGTACCCTACAATATCTCTCATATATTGCGCGACTGACCAGATTTTACGATTCGTAGATATGAATGGTTCATCTCTCTTGATTTCGAATGGCAATTCATTTCTGGAAAGAAACAGTTCCGGTGGCCCTTGGTAAGCTTCTTGCATAACAACATGGGCCCACCCGTTCATCAGTCCATCAGATATTCTATTTCGCTGGGCGTTATCTACTATTGTGTGCCATGATCGGAATGTGAGTCGTAGTAGCCACCAATCAAGATTGACATCATTTTCCTCCCTAATAGTGCGATTTCTCTTGATACTACATCGTAAGTCCCCTTTTCTATTTTACGTTCATCTATAACTCTAATGAACAGAAAAATAAACTGTCAAGCACTGTATACCTTTACGCAAGCAAGTCTTGAAATGCATGTTTATATTTGTCGTCTGAAGGTCAGCCCGTAGTTGGCAGGAAACTCGTCCGTGGGCTTGGCTAGCATCAATCTCTCAATTCGAACGTACATCCTAGATCAATTTTCCATCTGGTTTTCTGGCTAACAATTGTTTTGATAAGGATGGCCGTATGGTCACGGGATCGATACATCATCGGATCCCTTGTCATTCTTATTCTTGGACACTGGTCCCTCATCCTTCAAGGTGGAAATGATCATTTTAGTAGATCGAATATGCTAATTGTGTTCACAGGAGTTAACTTGTCGGTGACTTGGGTTGATAGCTCTGGTTGTGTTATTACTTGGACCAATAACAAAGTCCTTGCTGCCACTTTTGTCTATTCGATGTGCTTTGATCTCATTGTCCTCGCACTCAATGCATACAAGCTCCTCGACATAAATAAAAAAGACAAAGGATTTATATCAAGTCGGATTGCAAAGATGATTTTCGAGGATGGTCTGATCTATTTCGTCATCGCGTACGTGTCTCTTCCTGTGTCCTTCATCATTCCAACCAACGCTTTCTCACTAGCTTCTTAGCCAATTTGCTTGCAACAGTCTTTATGGTTCTCAACTTGAATCAGATAATGAGCGTCATCTTCAATGTCCCTGCAGCTGTGGCCTCAACAGCGAGTCTCAATCAGTTCTTTTAGTGTTACCTGGTTATTTGACTGCCCCGTATAGATCGTCGCCTCTCGTGTAGTTCGGAGGCTCTCGAAATATAGCAATCCAGAAGTCCTGTAAGTGATTAATGTGATTTGTTGTAATGCAACTCTGACCGCGTTCAGCCACTCGTCCCACTCCAGTCCTGTTGTCTTTCGTGGGGCGCAAACTTTACCCCGTCATGCGACGTCTTTTAACCCAAACATTCCAACAGCTGGAGTTCATGTGCAGGTCAGTCGGCGTAATATACTCTTTTTCAAATTCCACATCGTACTTGATGAGTTTTCTGCTTTCAGATGGAAACCCTCACTCGAGAGGAAGATTACTCGACTTCCGAGATTAAAACTGTGAAGCGTCTCCGTGAGGATAGTGACACGGAACCCGATCTCGAAGCAAAGCCTTGCTCTCTTTGAACGATCGATATTGATGATGAACTAAGTGCCGACATACCTGATACTAATCAAAATCTTGTACGTACCTAGTACGCACAGGCGATTGTAATGTGTATGTATACCCTCCGCCCGTCCTTCCTGTATATAAACTTTCCTTGGAACTTTGAACTTCAAGTAATTTTTTACCATTGCATGCTAGAAATAAATGCACAAGGACATCTTTTCGTTGTATGCGAACGTCCCTGACCAGGGTGGCCTGGTTGCAACGAGAGGCCCTGAGAGGACCCGGCGAGCATTCGTTACCTAGGACGGCTTAGACAAGTGTCTACAATCATTTACGGCAATCGAGGTGGCCGCCGCCGCCAGGGTCCCAAGCGAGCTTTTCGGCGCCCTGAACTTTGCAGACGCCGTCTATAACTGACTCCGTACATTTTCCTTCAACTCCACGTCAAAGAATTCAAAGTAGCAATCAATCATTAGCGAAGCTGGTAGAGGAATTTTATTCGAAGTATGGCATGTGGATTCTCGAAACCACATTCATTTTCTAAAGAGAATTTTTTATATGTGAACCCGCTTTGGAAATTCAAACCCATGACGGTGGAATCTCCGCCTCAATGTCAGGGTCGCCGAGGTTTTGACAAATTTGACATAAAACAAATGCCGGGATGCGGAGCATGACGCAACTTGTGTGAAAAGTTTCAATAAGCAGGATCTTCTGACCTATTTCAGCGCTTCAGCATTGTAGTCTGTTCGAGCTGGATGTTTTCGCATGTATATCTAAGATGTATACCTAGTTAATTCATGAGTAGATGAAACGACTCCGGGATAGTACTTTATTAGCTCAAGTTTGTATATGTGGATTCTGACTAATTTTGTACAGTATGTACCTCTCGGGCAGTAGCCTCCGGTTGTCTGTAAGCAGGAGTGTCAATCGATACCTACATATAAATACACGGTTTACATAGTTTTTATTATACTTGATGTGTGAGACGCCTTTGAGAGCACAGCAAAGAAGGACGCGGCATTAAGAATCACCGGTGCCATAGATGAGCGCGTTCGCTGCCAAAAATGTATTCCATAGACTTGCAACATGCTTCTGCGCTTGCTGGACATGAGAATGAATGATTTCTGTTTATACCGTCGGCAAGCCGTAGGGTACGTCGTCTACTCTGCTCCATATTGTATTATACTGTCCTTCTTTGTGCTGGTGCTCGTATATGGTAACTTTCCCAATTAGACCTTTCCTCGCATATTTTGTTAAATGGCGTGTTTAGTACTGCACATGAGAAAGGAACATGTCGAGCAAGGAACTATATACGTCATAGTATGTTTTGTCCCGACGAGTCAGGACTGATTGAGAAACTGTATCTGACTTTGAAGGTAGTCTGTGCAGCTCTCCGTGGCAGTGACCTGGCAAAAATGTTCCATGAGAAATCATAATCTCGTTAAACAAATCCCAGTGACGAGATTGCCGCAAGAGTCCACGTGAAAGAGGCAGATAGATGTTGATCGATGAGGGGTCGTATGTAAGACGCCGTGCTGCTGTGATCGAAAATCAAGACTCCGCCGCCTTCACTTGCAACTCTTGGATCCCCTGAAATCCAGTCTTGTTCACTGGAGGAGCATTTTGAGGCTCGTTCACACCGTGTCCACATGATCCAGTATCGTATGGTGGGTGAAGAGCGATATTTCCCTTTCAAGTGTGCTACATTGAAGATTCAGGATTGCAGGTAAGCGATTGAAGCGAATGGGCTCAGTAATAACTCGCGTTTGGATATACTATACCGGAAAGTTCGGAAAGTCCCAGCCAATGGCGAGGGACTTGTCAGGGGTGCGAAAACATTGCCGAGTGTAGAGCCCCTTCCAGGTCGAACGTTGACAGCAATGGACCTTATGAAAAGATCTTGCTTCTGTTTTCTCAGGGTGAAGTCGATTCGAATATCCACTTGTCACCCCCGGATATAAATTTGGCAAGACTTGTCTGCTCTTTAGCCTTTCCCGTTCCCCTCGCTCTTGCTCTTGTATCCCCTTGTTATTATGGTAAATTGGCAATCGGCTGAAGAGGTACAAAAGGATGGTGGTAAGTTGACCATATTGTCTCGTTGTCAGTGGTCTCAGTCGTATTCAATGCTTATAGTCGCGTTCACCAAATTCATACACTGTTTGCTAGGCTTGTACATGTATGTACTGGCCGTTTTGAGTCTTATCGCTGCCTCTTCATGCGTTCCCTAGCTGGGAGTGGTTTACATCGTTGGACTTTGACTGGAAATACATCAGTGGCAAGAAAACGTTTCGATGGCCATTGGTATGCCTTATCGCACTCCATGTTCTCGCTGTTTAACAAGGATAGTAGATATTTTACTTCTTAAACCGATATTGCCTACTTTTTGCTTTAGTCGGGATGTATGGATAATTTCCTTTTGATACTCGTGAAGATGCTCAAATCTCATCTCAGTGCGATTGCTATGAATGTAACGACGTGAGCCACTTTTCTTCGTACGTAGCTGGCACTTAAGGAGGGTTGATCAGTGAGATCAATTGTCAAGGGCTCTATACGTTCAATCAGGTGCGTCGATTCGTACGACGAGCGCCACATACCTGCTTTACCAGGCATTAGTGTTTCGGGAATGCTGCTATTGGTCTCGCTAGTATCAATTTGTCACTGCGAACGTGAGTATATGCATATTCAATGCCCTTGCTTGGTTGACGAATTTTCTTTAGAATGGCAGTATGGTCCCAAAAGTGGTATATAGTGATTCCTCTTGTTCTCGTGATTTTAGCACACTGGTCTCTTCTATTACACGGTACGTACCGATTTTCTTCTGTTCTTGACTAGCCTGACCTAGGTCTATCATCCTAGGGATTCTTCTTAAAGCATCTTGGATCCCAGGACAAGGTTGCGTTATTGTGTCGACCGATAACAAGCTTCTTGCTATAACCTTTATTTACTCTATGGTCTTTGATCTGGTGGTCTTGTGTCTAACTGCATATAAACTTCTCTCCGGCCCTGCTAAAAGTTCGCGCCTCGTGTCCCTCATTTTCAAGGATGGTTTAATCTACTTTGCTATTGCGTGAGTCCTTACCTTGATACGCTCCATATTTGCGATACTGACGAGTTTATAGCTTCTTGGCGAATTTGATTGCTACTGTAAGCACATTCAACTTAGAGGGACTTCAGAGTGTCTATCTGACGATTTCTCTTCCGAAGATATTCATGCTTCTTGACTTGAATGCGGTGATGTCGATCATTGCGAATGTCCCGGCTGCAATCGCTTCCACGGTGAGTCCGGTGCACTAAACCGCATATAGCTTTTTATCTTGAGTGAGTTTCTTAGATTGTAGCTTGTCGTGCTGTCCGTCGTTTGTCGAACTATCAATCTCAGGAAGCGGAGGTTTTCCCGTACGCCTGTCTATGCTTATCTAAATCGGTGATACTTTATTGATTCTTCTAATCAGATCTACTACCCGTGGTACAACCTTAGCTTTTCTTTCAGGTGCTCATGGCAGCACTTTCCGTCCCCAAAAGATTTCGACTAAACTGAATGCTGCTCCGGCCGACGGGGTGCATGTCCACGTAAGTCCTTTTGAAATTGCATCTCAGCCGTTGACTGACTCCAATAGATGGAGACGTTTGAAAGCCCATCGGATAAATCCTTCATTGAATACGATGCTGCTGGGAAGGTCGTCAAGGCTGATGATTATGACCCAGAAGCGCAAGTTATCAGCAATGAATTTAAGCGCCCTCCATATTAGTTCTTCAGTTTCAATGCTCTTTCCTTTGCTGACTGGGTTTCCAATGCGCACTTTCTTTCCTTTGCTGACTGGGTTTCCAACGCGCACTTTCTCAACGAGGAAAAAAACATCAGTTCTGATGACTCGACACCTCTATTCGTTGTGCCTATCTTTGGATCAATTTTATCATTCCTTTTATGGTGTCAAAGACTTTATTCTTGTGACGGCGCTCTTGCTGTCACCCCGGGGGCAGTTGGTGTTCTACATATACCTGTTTCGCGCTTTCGATTGATACGTTGTTCGATATTACAATATCGCTATGAAAGAAAAAGACTTGCTGATCCCCACATCGTAATAGTTTGTCTGGTCAATTAATAGTGTAGATTGCATGTACTCTATAACAAAAGGAAGTGTAACAAGGCGAGGAAACCGTGGGCTCTTGAGTTGCTAATCAGTCCATATTAAATGATGTGTTATCGTATCTCCATGCTATTCCTATAGTGGTCTGATATAGTCGGTAATTTCTCTGGCAGCGGTGATCTTGTCATATTATCTGTCACCTGTGAACAACATTTGATTAGTCTCCAGAAATTCAGTACGTTTTGCCGGTTGAATCGGTGGTTTGTAAGGTGAGGATTGATTGTTTTTGTTCAAAACCGCGGGATACTTATCCATGTGCACGAATACTCACCAGACAGGTAACTTCAAAGCCATGAAGCACATGTATACTACGCCGCGTCAATGATCGTTACCAAAGTGAAGTCAGACACGTTGAACGGGTAGATAGTGGGACAACCCCAAATCCCGATAAGCGTGTAGGCGTTATGTAATGAGAACATCGACACGCGGCTCCTTGAACTCTGAACCAGCAGACTGTTCTTGAGACTCAACCAGGAAATTCAAGACGTGCGAGGGAGGTATTCTCGATGCCGTGTACCCATATACTGAGCATATCCATATCGATAACACGTCGCGCCAGATTGATGGTGAAAGTATCTCCTCTCTCCACACCCACGCATACCGGTCAAACACTAATCCTTGGAATGACGGCAGCAAGGGCATAAGTATCAAGGCGTATCACTTACCATGGCCGAAAGTCCGAGGTCAAGACAAAGGCACCACCCGGCGAGGCACAAAATCGATTATAGCAAGAAGTTAGCAGAAAATGAGCAGGCTGAGTCAACGAGTGATTGAATAAATTTGGGACAAGAGAGTAGCAGGTACGATCGAGTTGACTGCAAAAAGCTGATTCTGTCATGTAGGACGGCAACCTGACCCAGCTGTGAAAAGGTGTATATATGGCTACTTTCGACTGTTGGCTTACAGAGCACGAATCGCGTTGAATATACCGTAGCAGACTTGCAGCGGTCAATTGCTCTTAAAGGTTTCGCCGTTATCAGTTGATGATACCTGTGATAGCGCCTTGCGATACGCTGCCTTTACGCTACGTGTAGATGGCCGAACGTCGAACGTAAGATAGCTAGGCTGACAGCTCGCGGGTGTTGACGTTATGTCAGGAGTTCGGCTGCAAAATCATGCTCTGATGGAAATAAGTATACAAGGCAGATAAGAAATCACGTACCCAAGGGTCATGATGATCAAATACTTACGAGCGATCTCGAGGCTCTCGGGGATATGAATTGAAAGAAGTATATCAATATCCAGGTACTAGAAGAGAACAACTAATCCACGATCAACTTTCGAAACGAAGTACTATTACTTATTACCAGTTGGATGAAAGGTAAGTAATGTCAGGGAAAGGAAGTTGCAACAGAGAAAAGTCGTCGGCCATTGCCGGTGCTCTTTTTCGAGCGCTTGTTTTTCAAATAGCACATCTTTCGGTGACTCCGAACTATTACCGTGCCACCGTGAAGACCGGCTTAAAGCTTCCCATTAGTTCTCTCGAATCGTCTCCCCCAGGACAAATTTTAAATACCATCACTTGGGACTGGAGCTGTACCACTGAAGACTCACTACTTGCCACGATGATCACAGCAGAGCCTGGACCCCACTCACTCCTTATGTAACGCTTCAGCTTGATTACGTTCAGTCAGTTTGATGAGTCGTAACAGGAACAATGTGGGACATGATATGGCGATACAGCGAGGGTCTACCAGGTTATAGCCCATTGGATCACATTCTTAATTGAGACCTGGCTATGTGTTGTTCGTATGCGTCTTAATGTGTCACTAGTTTCATCTACAGATCTCGACAATAAAAGTGTTCCCTTCTCTTCAAACTCCTATACTAAGAAGTTGTTTATCAATTCCAAATCAAGCCTCATCAGTTGTCACCGATGGCTGGAGTTCCTCGCGGGCACGTTCTCGTTGTCCTCTTCTGAAATACAATTGTGCGCTGAGCGAGGGTGAGGCTTGGCCGTGAAGTCAGAGTCGACCTGATTGCGGAGCTTCATAATCGATCGGGGACACTTAGTTCAGTACTCATCATCTCTACCGCTCATTGATATTGACGCGTCCCAACCTCGCTGGCCTCACGACAGTCCTTGTTGAGTTGCTACTGTTTAATTTCGCTTTTGAGGGTGCGGAGAGGGTGCACGGCATTGCTAAACAATATATTCCTCGGAGACGGTGACAGCGTCTCGTTGTAATAACGATCAAGTTTATCTCTCTCATTCACTTTCAAAATTGTATGATCTCTGCGATCTCCGTGGCAGACTTTAATAGATGGTGAACCCAAGGTGTGGGTAATGTTGTGGTCACCGCTCGAATACACTCATATTGCAGCGTACTTGTTGCAATCTGCTGTGAAGAGACCTAGGAGTTCCAACGACGGCTGTTCTCTCGATTTACTTCAGGCATTTCAGGCATTTGAGAGTGTACCTTGCTGGTTATATCCCCGTGCACGATGTTCCAATGATAGTCGCATTGAAGACTACAATTATTAAGGAGTCCGTCGTGTACCCTGCTTCACACCCACTCCATTAGACAATGTTGGGACTTTCAGTCAGCATTGCAATACATTGATAGTTCAGGGATTCATTCTCGGTCAGTGCCACCACAAGTCAAAGAGAAATCCCTTTGAGGTATCAAAGCACACATTTAACAGCTGTCCAATGAATGGGCTGAGGGTTCTGTGTGTGTTGGGAGACATTCCACTAAGCTGCACAGCTTAGTGGAACGTCTCCCAACATAGAGTAAACCTGACCAACCCAGATGGCTAGCAGATTGACTCCCATGGTAGGCAATATGTCTGGCAGTGAACCAGCTGAGCACCACAAAGAATATTGATGAAGTTGGGTGAGAAACATCACTAGTCTGTGGTTACCAACCCTGCCAATAGCTGGATGGGTCAGGTTTACTTTATGTTAGGAGACAGTCCACCAAGTCATGCAGCTTAGTGAATGTCTCCTGACAGTGTGATTATCATGAGTGTTTGTACTGCAAATGCAATATCTGAGCATATTTCAAGTGCTGTATACATAAGTGATCCAATCATCATTGCATAAGCCCCAGGTGCCTGTGAGTCCATCAATTCAAGATTGATATTTGGGTCAATTGGTGTCAAGATGGGATTTGCTTTCTTGAGACCAAACTTCTCCAGGGAAAAAAATTGATATATCAAGTTAGTAATAGCATGATAATGCATGGTTCATGATTATAGGGTACTTTCATACCCAGAAGCATGAAAAGCTCCCCTAAAGTCTTGATATCATATTTTTTTGTGAGTTGTGCCTCTAGTTTTTTGCTTTTGGTAGTGCTATTGGTAAATATGATGATGTTGTTAACCCATACCAACAAGATTGCAAAATGGTCTCCATTGCATCAAATAAACCAGCAGTAGTTCTGACTTGACTTGAGTGAATCTAAGTTCACCCATTGCCACCCTGAACTTGTTGCTTGTGGGCACAATGTGGCAAAGTTGGATGTATAAAAGAAGGGCCTGAAAAATGTTTATGAGCAAGAGTCAAAGTCCTTGGGACAACAATGTTACCAAAAAGCAAGGTCAAAACAATATTAAGGGCAACTTTTTTGGCAGGAGTAAACTCTGACTAGCCTAAATTACATACAAGGTAAGCAACTCTCTGGTATCTACAGGTTTGAGTCATTTCCATAATGATGTGCTCTAAAGGTCATCCTTACAGCTGAGGCTTTTGCAGCAAACTCAAAGTCCAAGACCTTTGGCAGCACAATTCCCTGACACTTTCATGACTTCAAGGAAGTATTTGCCAAGACATCCTTTGACTCTCTTCCTGAGCATAAGCAATAGGACCATGCTATAGAGCTGGTACTGGGAGCCAAATTATTGAGCTGTAAGGTCTACTCACTTGCACCACAGGAGCAGAATGGGTTAGATGCTTTTCTACAGGAAAACCTCAGCTCCAGGCAAATACAACCTTCAAAGTTACCTATAGCCTCCCCAGTCTTCTTTATTAAAAAGAAGAATAGATCCCTCTATCTGGTTCAAGACTATCAAGTCTTAAATACAATAACTGTGAAGAACTGCTACTCCTTTCCCCTTATCTCTGAATTCATAAATAATCTCTATGGTGCACTTTATTTTACCAAGTTAAATATCTGTTGGGGCCACAACAATGTGTGCATTAAGGAGGGAGATGGGTGGAAGGCAGTGTTCTAAACAAATTGCAGACTTTTTGAACCTTTAGTAATGTTCTTTGGCCTCACTAATAGCCTTGCCATCTTTCAGACCATGATGAATAACATTTTCCACAATCTGATTGTAGAGAGCATCATCTGCATATATCTTGACAACATACTCATCTACACTAACACCTTAGAGAAACATTATTGGATTATGTACATTGTTCTGAAGCATCTCTACCAACACTAGCTAAATTTAAAGCCTGGAAAATGCAAGTTTGAGCAGACCAAGGTGGAGTACCTAGGCCTGATTGTCTTGTATGGTGTGGCAGAGATGGATCCAGTGGCAGGCATAACCAAATGGCCAAAGTCAAGGAACAAGAAGGAAGTGCAGGCCTTTTTGGGCTCTATCAACTTCTATTAGAGGTTCATTTAGGACTTCTCTCACCATACATGCCTGCTGTTTGACCTCACTAGTAAGGATGTGGCATGGCAGTGGAAATCCTTACAGCAGGCCACCTTTGATGCCCTCAAGCAGGCTGTCATCTCAAAACCAGTCCTTGTATTTCTAGACAACAATGCCTCTTTCTATGTCAAAGCCAACAGCTCTGACTTTGCCATGGGAGTAGTTTTGTCCCAGCAGTCCAAGGAGGATAGAAAGTGGCACCCTGTGGCCTTCTACTAAAAGAGTCTCAACACTATAGAAAGAAACTATAG
>JABCKS010000417.1:6798-19548 GCA_018851325.1 Termitomyces sp. DKA19 | reverse complement strand
GTAAAAGATTTGCTAGGAGAAGTTGCTAAGGTTAGTGAGGGCCTAGCAATGAGGGGGGATAGGAGTAGGAGCATAAGTCAAAACAAAGGGGAGCAGGGGGACAGACATAAAGACTAGTTGCTAGCTGCAGTTGCCAACATCACTAAATTGCTATAATACTATAAGGCACCCATACTTAGTATCATGCTAAATCAAAGACAAGTCCACTAAGGCTGCCATTAAGCTATTAACAGTGATGAAGAAGACTAAGAGTGAGGTCTGAAGTCAAGGGAGACAATGAGCAAAGTGCCTTGAGGCTGCAGTGGGCAGTAGTGGACTATGATCCTTCTTTTTCATATTCAACTAGGTATGTACAGAGGGTATTTATACTGTCATGAGTAATATAATCAAGAATGGAAAATTGATCATTAAAGGTAATGGTGTCTGTCAAGATGTTTGAGGTTCTATACTGATGTTTGGATGGTAACCATTCATAAGTACATGATGTCAGAAATGTATACAAAATGTATCAAATAGAAAAATAAATGATCATCAAAATGGAAGTCTAAGCAATCATACCATATATCAGTACTTGAAGTGTAGATGTCATTCCATATGCTCATAATCAAGAAAATCAAAGGAGCCAAGAAGTCACATGTCTATGAAAGGTTGTCTTTTTGAAAGCAAAGTATAGGTGTTGCCAAGGATTGTCACTAGTGATTGTTGCTAAGGAGGTTCTCAGCCTGCTTGTTCTAGATCCATGGTCTCAGCTCCATATGATGAGTGCTTGTGATCCCAGAATCTCATGATCACTAAAGTCTCATGTAAAAGGCTACTTTGTTCCAGACTTTAGGTCTAGACCCCTTGTGACATATTTCCAAATCATGTACTATGGAGATAAGATTGACAGAGATGTTGTTAATGGTACTCAGCAACAGATGGGTCTTATCAACACATTAGGTACATATTATTTATTTATTATTACAGTCTGTAACATCACCTGACACTACATAAATACTTTATTTGTACATATGTAAGGCAGTGTCTTACTTTATAACTTTGTAGACAGAATTGACTGGTTTTGTGTTATGACATGTGAATTGCCTGTAATGGAAACATTATATTTTTTTAATACAAACAAGTGATTACTAATTTGCAAAGTAGCAGATAAACTTCTGAAAAAGAAGTTCACTGCCACCTGTTATGATCAGAGCATTGAAAATTTCAATGTACACCTTCTACAATGGGCACCATGGTGACTGTGGATGATCAGGTGCTTGGATCTGTGTCCAAATCAGAGTTCAATGGAGTATTACAGAGTGCCCTATATAAAATAGCAGATCTTGCCATGTCAACCCATGGTATGGCAAGAAAAAGTGGTATAATGCCAGGAGGATTACTAGCAGTCACTCCTGTATAACCACCATATGGTGGTCAGACTGTAATCACCCCTGAGGGTAATAGAGTGCTCTCTACTCAGCTGTATTCAAAGGTAGTGCCAGGTAATGTAGTATTGCCAGTGGGCACAGAGCAAGACCCTGGGCATGCCTTTACAAAGCTATAGGTAGAAGGTCTAGGAACCTTCCCTGAAGTTGTAGGAGGTCTCTCTGACCCTTTAGCAGGAAGTACCTTGCTGAGAAGTACTAGTAGGGAGACCTATAGGGCTCATAGCCCTGTACAATTGTGTGCTGGGGCCATGATAACCATGTATATGCCAGGTTCATTGGCATTCATCAAGACAATCCCCAAGGATGTCAATAATACCTTGGATATGTGTGGCCAGAGGGATATGATCTGCCTGACTGTACCAGGCCACTTAAAATGGAGAAGTGAGATTATTGCTCCCCAGACATGGATGCAAGGGATGGAACAAAAAACAGTCCCATGGTGTGTCCATAACAGGCTGGCCAGGGAGGGAGTAGTCTTCCTAGATAGTCTGCATATAAGGGAAAGAGTGGAGGTGATCCAGGACAGGATTCACCTAAAAGCAACAATGCTTCCTTACCACTACCTAGACCACATCATGGACCATCTGGTCCAGGAGGAGGTGGAGGAGGACCTGGGAGAGGACCACCTTTCCCTAGTCAAGGACTATTACCACCTCTGGGAAGGGGTCCTCCAGACTCTAGAGGACCTGATCAGGGCTCAGCAGGAGATGGAAGTGATGATATGGAATGTAGAACTGTACAGTGGAGGACTACAATCTTCCCTGAGAGACAATTGTAGCAGTTTTCAATGCCATCACAACATTGTGGATGCTTCACCACTCTAGGAGTGGAGGAGGCCCATGAGTATCACTGGCAAATAATGCATAATCATCTGAGGTGGTGATGGAGCAGCTGCTTGCTGTCCATATGGCTGCACTAGAAGGATTCAAGCCAAAAAGGAGTGATTTCTTGAAGACAATTATGCTATATGCTGGGTCATCTAAGTTTAGCAAACTTGAGGACTAGTTGATGAGTATCTGTATATTTTATGCAGTTGTCCAGTACAGTGGGGATAAGCACAAACATAAAGAAAGTCCTTATATTGATGGACTTTCTAACTGCAGGCACCCTCAAGTGGTACCTATAATATGTAATATATATCAACAGGGCACAGTTCTACTGGAGTTTTGAGAATGTGATCCTCAGATTGTATGATTGATTTGTACAGCCCTTAATAATGCAAGATACCTATGATGCATTCTGTAATGTGGTCTATGTAGTTGAAGAGGGGGTGTAAGGATTCTATGATGCCTGGCTTGACTATGCTCAAAATATGGCTGTGTTTCCTGACAAATTTACAATTTATGAGCAGTTCTTGAAGAGTATCCCCTCCAATATGCTGGTCATGTTGATAAGTGATGATGGACTCCCAAGGTGAACACTGTCAAGGAATTTGTTTTGGAAGCTAAAGCCTACAAAAACAGTGTTAAGACTGTGGAGCACTGCTTAGAGTGCAGCAAGAGGAACTGGTTGGGCAACTAGTATTGTTGGTAGCAGTATAGTCTTTGAGGCTGGGGACTGTGCTAGCTAAGTGGCCAGAGTTGATGGTGTAGCAGACCTGCCCTAGTGCATTGAGACTGGTGAGGAGGGCCACTGCTCATGTGGATGTAAGGCTCATGCCTCTGTAGGAGAGCCCAAGGCTGGGTTCTACAGCTCTTGCCTATGCAGGAAGAGCAGTGCAGGCAGCAAACAAACAGCTCACTACTGGAAACAATATAGTGGCCATTGCATCAGGCCACCCAAGCAAGAATGCTGGGCAATCTGCAACTTGTTATAAGTGTGGGAAGCCTGGCCACTTTGTCTAAGACTGCAAGGAGCTGGCTAAGCCAGCTCTTTGTATGTTTGTGTGAGCAGCATATATAGCCACTCTATTGGATGTCAATGACACTGATAATGAGTAGAATGTCAACTCTGTAGATGTCAGCAGGGAACCAGCAAATGAGTCTGATGGAACTTTGGCTGAGGAGGATGAGTACATCAAGTTAGAGATGTACAAAAATGAGTATTACACTTGGAGTAGTGACAGTGAGGGATTGTTTGCCCTCACTGAAGTGCCTGTGGATGAGCACAAGGTGCATGAACTAACCAAAGAGGTTTGCATGCACAAGGTGAGGATCATAGCAGCTAAGGATGCTATAGAATGATCTGTGCTGCTGGTGTAGGACAAGGAATGTCTTGTTATCTGAGTGGAGGTCAATGGCCATAGAGCATGGACATTGTGGGATTTGGGAAGTACAATTTCTAGGATCACTCCATTGTTTGCCCATATGGCTAGGATATATGTGGCTCCATTGGCCACACTAATAACACTGCAGTTGGAAATGATTGAGAGTTATTCCATAGTAAATTATGGTGCCAGAGTGATAATGAAAGCCTCTGGTAACTTCCACAATGTTTATATTGACATCACCAACTTCAATTGCTACAATATGATCATAGGCACTCCATTCATAAGGGCATATTGTGTTTTCCTGGACTTTGAGAATGACCAGGTAGTCATTGATAGAGTCATAACTCCAGCTCATAAGTTGGAGCTGGAGAACTTGGATGGCTATGCATGATGCTTCTGCACATTGGAAAAGTGGCATGACAAGCAGGTATGACTACATGGTAGGCCAAGGCAGCCTACTATAGAGGACATAGAGAAGAAAGACTGGACTTGGGTGATTAAGAGCCTGCCTAGGGACCATTCAGCCTTAATGTTGCTGGAAGAAGAGTATTGTTGAAGTGCTCTTTCTAAAGGGGAGAGAGTTGACTCTAGTGTGTCAAAGTTGGCCAAACAGAGATCTCCAGAGGCAGAGATCAGGCAGTGAATGGAGGAAAAGGATTGGCCTAATCTTTTATGGTCAAGAAAATGAAGGATTTGGGATTGACCAGTTCTAAAACCTACTCTAGAATGGGCATATGACCCTTGTATGCTGCAGAAGTGGAATCAGGTCATTGCAGACCCTGACCTGGCAAGAAGGAGTATGGAGAATGACTCCAGGAGCAGAGAGATGTATTGGATGGCATTAGAGAATGAGATCTCTGAGCCAAGCAAGTTTGAGTACTTATGAGCTAAAGTGAGATATAAGTCTGAAAGTAGCTCTACATGGCTGAACATTCCAGATGAATCAGAGATTCATCTAATGGCCTTGTGTGATAAGTATACAAGGTCAGAACCATGGTTCAAACTAGTCAAGGACAAGCACTGGCCTTGGTCAGAAGGGGAAAAAAGGAAGGCTTGGCCTTCTAGGTTGACCAAAGACAATATCCTGCACCTTCAGCAACAGTGGTACAATGAGTTTCAGGACATTGTACCTCCATGGTGTGAGGTTAACCATGAGATAAACCACATAGATATGTCTAAGCATTACTTGTATTTTATGCTAAGGTGTCCAAAATCACTTCAGCAGCAGTTGCAGGATAAAATCAATCACTATGTGTAAGCAAAGTGGTAGAAACTGTGTATAGCCAACCAGGTCACACCTCTACTGTGTATTCCAAAAAAGGATGGCTCATTGCAGATGGCACTAGATGTACATCAACATAATAATAACATGGTTAAGGATGTGATGCCTTTACCCAATCAGGAAGTCATTTAGGAGGATGTTACCTATATGCCTGTAAGGTTAAAAATTGACCTTACTGATGCATATGAGCAGGTAAGGATATATATATCAGATATATCTAAAACTGCATTTATGACCATTACTAGTATATACCACAGTAATATTATGCAAATTGGCAATTGTAATGTGCCAGTGACATTCCAATGTCTAATGATGGTCTATTTTCTGGGATGTCATTGGGAAATGGATGCATGTGTATCTAGACAATATCTCTGTCTTTTTAGATACAATTGAGGAGTATGAGGAGCACCTCAGAGTAGTTTTTGAGAGACTATACAAGAACAAGCTCTATCTCAAATAGAAGAAGTGTGAGCTCTATGCCAAGTGCATTGAGTGTCTCAGCTATATTATTGACTCACAGGGAATTCACCCTAACATGGATAAGTTAAATTCACCCTAACATGGATAAGTTTGATTAGATTCAGGAGTAGTGTACTCCTAGAACATACAACAACATCCAACAGTTCATGGGATTAGTGAACTATATTGGGACATTTTTGCCTGATATCTCAGCATATACAGGGCTACTAATAGCTATGATGCAAAATAGATTGCCATTTCACTAGTGCCCTATTCACCAGTGGTGCTTCAATATAATTAAGTGGATCTGCACTAAAACACCAGTAATACAGCCAATTGATTCTTGACATGAGGATCCTATTTGGCTGATATATAATGCTTCAAAGACAGGTGTTGGAGCAATGTATGGCCAAGGACTGAGCTGGCAGAAATGTTGGCCAGCCAGGTTCATGTCTAAGAAGTTCACCAATGTGCAGCAAAATTATACAGTGCATGAACTAGAGATGTTGGCAATCCTAGAAGCCCTTCTGAAGTGAGAGGATAAGCTTTTAGGTTATCAAATCCATGTGATCACAGACTATAAAGTGCTTGAGTTTTGAAAAACTCAACAGAATCTGTTGCCACATCAATGGTGATAGATGGATTATATGTCAAGGTTCAACTTTGACATTACCTATGTCAAAGGAGAACTCAACAAGGTAGCAGACTGCTTATCCTGCTATTTTGAGAGTGACTCTCTCTAAGATGTAAATCATATCTATGACTATGTATGTGCAGATGTGCAAATATAACCAAAGAAAGATGATCTGCCTTCAGTACATGAGATGCAGACCTAACTAGATTAGATTTGCACTCTCTGCAATAGACAAAGTCACAGGAACTGGCCAGTACACAATCATCACAAAGGCCATGACAAGGAAGTGCAGGTGCTCATTAATGATATTGGCAGCTTAGCTGCAGATTCCCAACCAGGGTCATTGACTCTGGTTAGGGTCACTGACCCTGGGGAGTCTGAAGGATATGACTCTAGGAAAGACTATCCTTGGGATGGCCAATTGCCTTCACTATACAGTAAAAACAAGCTCTTTGCAGAAGTATTAACTCAGCCAAAGGACTATAAGGCCTTCTGGCAAAAAGAGGGGCTCCTATGGACAACCAACTTTATGGGCTATAAGGTACTGTATATGCCTCAAGATTGGAACATGGTCACTGCACTGGTGGATCAAGTTTATTGCATTGTGGAGCACTTTGGATCCCAACAAACAACAGAATACATTTGTTGATGGTACTAGTGGCCTACAATGGCTGCAGATATGTGAGCATTCTACATGACATGCCAATGGTGCTAGCAGGCAAAAGGAAGCAATCAGCTCCCTTCAGAGAAACTACATCCCCTGCTCATTCTGGTAAAGCCTTGTGACTTAATTGGAATAGACTTTACTGGTCTCTTTCCAGAGTTCAAGGGTTATAACTACTTATGGGTAGTTATATGTCACATGACAAGCATAGTACACTTGATACTAGTGCACACCACTATGATAGTGTCACAGCTGTTTTGGATTTACATGAGAGAAATCATGAGACTGCATGATCTCCTGAGCTTGATTGTCAGCAACCATGACCCAAAGTTTACATTGAAATAGTAGCATAAACTACATAAGTTGTTAGAAGTGCAGCTCCTAATGTCCACTTCCTTCTATCCACAGATCAATAGACAGACTGAGAGTGCCAACAGAAATGTTAGCCAGATATTGTACACTGTTGTATGCCTAAATCAGAAAGATTGGCTAGGATGTATAAACCTAACCAAATTCACAATCAATGCAAGTGTGTTAGAGACAACAAAGTATGCACTATTTGAGTTGAATGGTGGCTACATGCCATCAATATTATATGAGATCCAGTCAGACTTGGTGATTCCTACTGGGTTTAAGCAGTTTGCCCAGCTCTGGAGAACCTGGCAACTATGTATAATGCAATCATTGAGGCATGCATTTTTTAGACATGTTCCATAAACTTGCATTATAGACTGGATCCCAAGTTGGCAAAAGGTATATTGGTATACCTTTTAACTAGAAACCTTAACCTCTCAAGGGGCAGAGTGAGGAAGCTCTGCCCTAAATGGGTGGGGCCATATAGGATTTTGGAGGCCTTTGATGAGACCTCCAATTATGTATTGGAGCTGCCAGTGGCACTTCTGAAACAAAGGATTCATCCTAAGTTCCACATGTTGCTGTTGCAACTGTACTGGGCCAGTAACAATGTGCTGTTACCCAATAAGGCAATGCCAGAGCCATACAACTTTGGTGCACCCAATGACTAGAAATAGTTTGTCAATAACCTTGTAGGTCATTGGTGGAGAAGATCAAACCTTAAGTTTGAGGTTTGGTGGAGCCTTAGAGATACTACTTGGGAGTCTCTCTTGATGTGTAAGGATCTGGAGGCCCTTGATTGCTACCTGGAACTGTAGAGTGTTTAATGCTCTGTACAGCTAGTTAGAAGGTCAAAGTCAGAATGACTTAGTATGGGTAATGGAAGAGCCATCAGTACAGTGGCCATCACATATTATGTCAGCCAAGTTTTTTAGCTGGCTGCTAAGTTGACACAACTTTGTCTCTTTCTACAACATTGGTGCAATATATTAACTTTGTTTGAAGAGCCTCATTGCCCAATGGGCAATAACAAAAAAAAAAAGAAACTGAGAGAGGTGGATGCAGAGCCACCAGACTACACTTTGAGCTTGGGACAGAGCTCAAGGAGTATTGGGGGGTAGAATACTCCCTGCAAGGGGACTGTTCAATTCAGGGCTGTTGTCTAGGGATATGCTACTTTCAACAGCAAGGAGAGTACCTCAACAGGATATAAGGCCTGTTAGGGTGAGGACTATAGGGGTGCTAATAGATGTAGCCCCTCCAAGCTATACTATGGCAATGCAGCAGTTACCAGTGTGAGGATGCAGTCAAGGACATAGGGGCTCAAGGCACCCTCAGCAGCAAACTTTGGACAACCTATGGCCCCATAAGCTGTGTGGCTATAAAGGTTCCAACAATATATAGTGCTACAATACTCTGTGGCTCCACCATCAGTGCCTGGACCTGGCCAAACAATGGGTATAGTAGGTCAATAACAACCTACTACAATGTCTGCACAAGCAGGGATTTTGGTCCCTGCTACTTGTCACCCCAATACAATAGAGGTGGATGAGGAGGGCCAAGTCCATTACTACAATAATGAGTATGCTGGTTCTTTTGCAGCAGGTATACTCTCTGCTCTCCACCACAATGTATTTATAAGACATGCCTTCATTGTCAGCAGATGTGACAGAGTGACAAATGGTTGCCCCAAAGTCAAAAGGAAAACAATGGGTGACAACAAAGATGTTGTCATTTATGCTAGCAGCAGAGGCTGAGTCCTCCTTATCAACTGCATGGAAGATGGTTGAGTGATGCTTCTTGGCTAAAGAAAAGGGCAAGGGCAAAGCAAAGGAGCCTGAGCTATTGACTATAGCTAATAAGCAGATTGCTCATTTGCTTCAGTGATTGCATAATCCTGAGGTACCAGAGGATGTTGGCACCAACATCCTCAATAACTCTATAGTGCAGTTGGCACTGGCCAAAGTTTTTAACAAACTTGATGTTGTATATAATCAGAGGGATGAGGCTCATGCAGACCTCTTCCAGTCAACTCTGAGGAAGAGGGTAGTATCTCCTCCCCACTCTCCAGAGGCAAAGAAGGCTTATACAGAGCCTTCAGGGACTCTGGAGGGTTCATCAACCTATAGGGCACTACTCATACCCTATGATGATGTGGTACCTGCTGGCAAGGACCAGATAATGGATGTGTGCCTTGACATCAGGGCATTTTCTGCTATTGCTGGACTTTCTAGGCTAGCATAGATCAAAGCTGTCCATTATGGCTAGCTCTGGATAAGGCTGGCTTTGTGAAGCCAGCCTAGATAAAAGTATCAGCAGACAATCAGAAGGGCATTGCCACTTTGATTGCCTATTCTGTGAATGTGCTACAGGGATCAGCAGCAGGAACCATTGAGGTCCTTGAGCCAAGGACCTATACAATGCCCCAAGCCCTGTTTTGAGAGCATATTCCTCCAGTGCAGCAAGATCTGCATGATAAAGAGTTCTTTGTCACCCCAGGCCAGTCTTCCCAAGGGGCTGCAGATATGGCAGCTGTATCTGACTCAGAGACTAATGACAAAGATGATGTTGCACTGTTCAAGCACCATATCTTGGACAGTGATTTAGATGATGATGCTGGAGAGCATTGTTGCAAGTAAGTTCACAATGCCAATGCCAAACAGCTATTGGCTATTGATGCTGAGAAGGCCAAAATGGACCTCAAGTGCCTTAATAATATGGTACTCAGCTGCCTTCTAGATGGCTGGGAATCCATTTAGATATAAGGGTGTTATAGATATTACAATGACTTTTAGGGGATGCTAGACTCCAATTACTATTGGTCATCATTGATCAATACAATCTTTATGCATGATAAAGCATTCTTAGCCCAATCTACAGAACTGGTAGGAATTCAACATTTGTCCCCACAATACAAACAACTCTATTAGTAGGTCTCTAGAGGAATGCCCATGAACCTGGAGCAGCTGCAGTTGATGCTTCATATTATCCACAAGTCTAATTTGTATATCACCATGTAGGAGAGAGTGCATGCTGCTCTTCTCCTTCAGGAGTTCCATCAGATCTCCTACTATACTGTGACTGATAGGCTGGACTACACAATGTGGTGGGTCTTAGAGTTGAGGGCAGAGGAGATTACTACTTCTCTACTGAGAAGGGACCCTCATTGGCAATTTGTCCCTTTGCCCTCTTATAGGTTGGCTATGCATGGCTAAATTGATTATAACACTTAGGGAGCAGGACTTAATCAAGTCCTGATTGACTGACATTTTGACATTGATGCATAGGTGCAATACATTCTGCACCATGGCCACCCAAGTTCCCAGAACCTGTATTCTGGTGTGGCCATCAATGTGTTATTGTAGGTAGACCATCAATTGGTCTTTGGCTACATCCTAGGTCATGCTCTTGCCCCAACCTCACCTCATACATAAACAGTATATATATGGCTGTTTGCTATAGTGGTAGCACAACCTCATCTCTATAGAGACACAGTTGATAGTTACTACAAATATGTAGGGGACTGTGATCTGTTTAGACCCTACACCTTTACACTGTGTAGGCTTCAGGTGTTGCCTATACAGATTAACAATCTTAGTGAAACAGAGGTCATTCACCACCTTCTAGCAAACTATATGCTGCTGGCCTGGGTAAATCATGTGTATAACTATGGCATATGCTTCTTGGATCACTATTGGTTAGGATGTCTCATGCACATGGACCTTTTCACAGAGGTCAACAATGAACACCATCATTAACTCTGGACCATTCATAAATCCCTACATCTGGTGGGATATGATGGGTGGTATACACATGCTGAGGACAATTAGGAGCACTTTAGAGTACTTCTCCAAATCCATGAGAGTTAGGGTCACATTCCAATGTGCATGGCTGAATGGCTATGCTATGGAGAGTCACTTATATTCACTTACCTGCTACAGTATCCTGTAGAAGTGGTGGATATTGCCCTGGCTGAGTCAGAGGCACTAGTAGCAACAGTGCTGGTGCTAGAGGCAGGACCCTCATTGTTGTCAGTAGAATCTACTCCTGCCCCATCTGCAAGCTCTAGCACATTTCTACAGGACACTCCTATGGATGAGTCCATAGAACTGGACCTAGCTGACAAGCCCAGCATACCTATTGTTTCTAGCTCAGAGACAACTTCTGTTGTTATCTCTAGCCTATCTGAGGTGACTGTACCAACTGACATTGCTACATCTGTTACACCCATTGTACTTAATGTAGGAATAAGTGGCTCCATTGATACAGCTAATGCTATATTGGAGCACTGGGCAGATATGATCAGAAGCAAAGAATCTGCAACTTTATAGATAGATGGGCCACTGTGATGATCTACAGATGGTATGGGATTTAGTGTGGGAAGTAGTATGAACTTTGACAAAGTCAAATTGTAGTAAAAAGTGGCTATGAGACATAACTGGCATCAGCTGAAAAGGGATCAGGCTGGAGAACTAGTTTGAGTGTCTATAATTACCACCCCCCCCATTATGTACTGTGGGACTTAGGACACAATGTTCAAGGAGTATTCCATGTATAAAATAGGTCTCAAAGGAAATAAAAACAATCAATCAATTAATCAATCTACTATTGTAGTTCATATTGATACTCAATAGACCAGGTTGGCTTAATGCCCATTGCAATTGTCTACCACAGGACTGGGCCTTACACTATAGCAACACTCAGCCCAGCACTTGCTCTGTAGGATCTACCATCCTACACACATATCACCTCCAGAGTTCTACATCAGGACCCTACTTCATCTTTTGGGGTGGGATGCCAGATTTCACCCCCCCTTTTTTTGTTCATAGTATGCTTTTGTAAGTCCATTAACAGACTCAACAGAAGGGTATGTACTAGAGTGGCCTTTACCTGTGCATAATTATTACTATTATTGTATATATGTTAGATACATATTATTTATTTATTATTACAGTCCATAGCATCACTTGATGCTATATGAATACTTTATTTATACATGTGTTAAGGCAGTGCCATACTTTATAACTTCATAGACAGAATTGACTAGTTTTGTGTTACAATGTGTGAATTGTAGGCTATACAACCCATAATGGAAACATTACACCAACCCACTTGGAGCAGAGCTTATTAGCTCTGCCTCTCAGGAGGTTAAGGTTCCTTGTCAAAAAATACATCAATGCACCTTTCATCAACTCAGGATCTGGTCTACAATACAAATTTGTATTATATGTCTAAAAGATGCATGCCTCAATGATTACATCATGCACAGCTGCCAAGTCTTCTGGAGCTTGGTGGGCAAACTGCTTGATCTCCTTAGAGATCACTGAATCTGACTGGATCTTGTTACAATATTGATGGTATGTAGCCACCATTCAACTCAAACAGTGCATACTTTGTCATTTTTGACACACTTACATTGATTGCAAACTCATTTAGGTCTACATGGCCTAACTAATCTCTCTGATCAGGGCATACAACAGTGCACAGGATCTGGCCAATGTTTCTATTGGCACACTCAGTCTGTTCATCTATCTGTGGATGGAAGGACATTAACATTAGGAGCTGCACTCCTAATAACTTATGTAGTTCATACCACCATTTTGACATAAACTTTGGGTCATAGTCACTGACAATTGAGCTTGTGAGACTATGCAGTCTCACAATCTCTCTCATGTAAATCCAGGACAGCTGCAATACTGTCATGGTGGTGTACACTGATAT